>MU225325.1:6598162-6623572 GCA_018584345.1 Thuja plicata | reverse complement strand
AAGCCTGCGGGGGCTGCCAAAATTCCCGCCACCGGGGAGCGGTGGGCGTGCGGCGGTCTCGGGCGGAGCGGGGTTCTGTGACCGGCGGTGAGTGGAGCGCCGGGGAACAGACGGTGGCCGTAGCAGAAACAGGCGGCGAGGGTCACTGAGCTCGGCGGTGGCCGGGCGGCGGGGGCGCGCGGGCGGCCCTGCGGTGGTGCGGTGGTAGCGGGATCCAATTTGCACTGTCTGCATTTTTTTAAATGCCCAAAACCTTAATAAAATAAGATTTTTTTAATTTTTTTCTCAAAACCCATGTCCGTACGACCCTCAGGAGGCCGAAAAAATTCTCCAGATGCCCCGATGTCCAAATCGAACAAGCTTTATATGGATTCTGAGGTTTTTGGGCCTTCTGGACGCAATGGAAGTGTCCGTTTGGGCCCAAAATGCCTCCAAAAATAGAGACCCCCAAGAACCACTAAAAAAAGCTGAAAAAGCTTCTGAAACCCTCTGTGCTTCAATAAAATAGGAACAGCGAATAGCAGATCAGCTCTGATACCATGTTAGTTTTGATAACCATCAAATCTTCCCAAGAACACCTGCATGCAAAGACTGCTACAAGAATGAAGACAGAAGAGAGAAAGCTAGGGCGGCCAATAGGCCAGAGACTGCAAAACCATTGTGACAGAAAATAAGATTCTATTAACATAATAATGAATTACAAAATGATCTCCTTATGAAATACAAAGCGGTGAATCCTTATAAAGGATACTGAAACCCTAAAAGGGAAACTACTAGGAAATGGAAACTTTCCTAAGTCTAACTTAAGAAAAGAGTAGATAAACTAATAATTAACTAATTTAATTATTATTAATACTCAACTACTCTAACACCTACCAGTTGCTTGTTTATCTCCAATGTGAGATCAAGTCTGGAGTGTTGGGTCAGGACAAAGTTGAAGGACTCCTCTCCCAAAATTCTGGCCTCGGTGACAATTTCTTCTTTGAGGCTCAGGATTTCTCCCAACTCACCCATCCAAGCTTCATATTAATTTATTTTTGCCTCCCAAAAGGAAATAATTTTTTTGGCCTGGCTCAAAACATCGTTGGCCATGTATAGGTCTAGGAGCGTAGCCACTAAGAAATGTTGGACGTTCCCCACCTGCTTAGTCACCCAATCATCAACTACCTGCATCTTCTTCTTCATAGCTCTTAGTGCATCTATTTCACCCTATGGAAGCGGTGCTCCAGATGTGGAAGCTTCCAAAGAAATAGCAGTGATGGGTTACGCCAGCTCCATCAAAAGCCCAAGGAGATTTGTGTTCTTTTCCCTCTCTTATTTGAGTTTCCAGGCTTGCTTGTCGTAATGGGCCTCTATTGCCCAGATGGCTTCTTTTAATAGGTCCAATTCACCTTGTTTGTCTCTTTTCCCTAGAGATATTTCTGTGATTGTGTAGTCCTTGACTCTGGCTATTTCTGCATCTATCTCTGGGCGAGGGGTTGCAATCACCGCAACTATTTCTTTGCCCAAACCGGTCTGAGTGGAATGGAGGGTCCGAGCCTTCTTTTGTTTTGGGGCCCCTTGCACCTATGCCATAATCTTAGCTAGGGAGAGATGGACCTTTGTTTCTGTTGGGGTCTTCCTCTTTTTAGAATCCACTAGCCATTGTGGTGGCGGGGGTGGCCTTGCTGCCAAAGTCTGATCCTGTAAATCCCCTGCAGGGTTTTGTTGTGCATCCCCAGTGTTCTAAGTCTCTTTGGACTCTTTTCTTGTATCCTTTGGACCACCTACATTATCCACCTTAGTGGCATTATTATCTTTTGCCTTGGTGTCCATGTCCTTAGCAGCGTTGGATTCAACATCTATATTTTTGGGCTTCTGCCCCTCACCTTGCTTTTGTTACTGATGTTGTTGTTCTCCTTCGGCTTCTTATACTAGAATATTTCCCTCAATCAGTATATCCTCAGGAGGTGGCAGAGGTATCTTTCCAAGGTTCATCGTTTGGGCCACTGTGATCACCTCATCAAATGTTACCTTCTTTGGGGTAGGAGGAGGCACCTAGGGCATGGCGGGTGAGGTTACAGTTACTCCCTTGGGTCTAGTTCCCTCAATAGATGTTGGATGCTCATTTTGCACTTGCCTCTCCTTCATGGTGTTGGCTCCTGGAACCTGTATCTCCAGTATATTGGAGGTGTTTACCTATTATGACTCCTTTTCTCTTTCAACCCGGACCTCTTTCTCTGTGGCAGCTTCTTTCTTTGGGATCTCCCCTTTAGTGGGGATAGTCACTTCCTCCTGGGCGGTGATTTCTTCTACCGCTTTCCTGATATCCCTATGTAAGCTTACAAGTTTTTCCATCCTGAATATGTCATCAAAGGCGTCATCTGGAGGGGAGCTCTTCAAGGGATTTTCAGGCTGATTGTCTGGCTCTAGGAAGTTCGATGAGACAATCTATATTTTAGGGATGTCAGGCATCCCAAGGTCTGTTAACAATGGGGGCCCTACATATAACATGGTTTCCTACTCTTCCTCCGCTCTGGTCCCTATTACTCAGACCATTAATTCTGCAAGTGAAGGAGAATTGGAAGGGCGGACAGGTCTGGCCATAATAGCTGGGGTAGTCAACCGGGTGATTAATGTATCCTTCATTTGATGGGTTGCTACCAGATTTTTTTGTATTTGTTCGGCTATGGGAACTGTGGATGGGACTTGAGATGGGGTCCCCATTTTCCTCTTTCCTCTATCCTTGCCCTGTAAGGAGGTTCTGGCCCCAGAAGTTGAACCCCGTACAAATGGGCCAACTTTTTGTGTGCTATTTGGACACGCCTTCTAAAAATACGCATGGCTACATTCAATTATATTGTTGTTGATGTCCTCAATTGTTGGTCCCTCCAATACATCCCAGTTCACTAGAGGGAGAGCCATTTTATCTACTCCCCTTTCTTTGTATTGTGGGTCCTCTATGGACCCGATGTTTGAAAATTCATTGGAGAACTTATGAAGCTTCAACTGCTTCATCATCCCCTATGTCAACTGGAAAAAATATCAGTTCCAAACTTCAAAATCATCCTGGAAATCTTCCCAAAAATCTTCTAAGTGAAGCTCATATGGGGGCTACCTGACGAAGTGTCATTGCAATCTTGCCCAGCAGATCAAAATTATTCCGCTCCAAATAAAACTTTGCTAGCCCTAAACTTTTAAGTTCATTATCGATTTCTTTGGCCGCTGTCAGGCTGCAAGAATAGTTCCCATAAGAGATTGGGAATGGGACGTTAGTAACCTTCTTCACTGTGAAGAGGGTATGCAGCTCCAAAATCTGTATGTAGTATTCTAAAAGAATTATTTTATCTCCATAATGTTTGGGTAATAAGTAGGGTTTCCCAGAGAAGCCGGTCACCCGAATGTATGTATGTTGTTGATATTGAATGTAGTAGTGGCCATAAGAGCTGACCAAGTTCATTTCTTCTTTGGAGAGCCAGTATCTGGCATCCTGAGTAGGTGTAAGAAGGTTGTAGTAAATGAAGGTGTCATTCACTTGGCACAAGCTGAGGAAACTGGCCTCCCATTGGACCTATGGAAAATAATCCCATGGAGCATTCTAGCCTTGGCCAGTCCCAAGCACACATGTTATAAGTAATCTCTGGGTCATGGGGCATTGTTGTGCTAGTGCCCATAAAATGTAAGAATTCATATAGAATTTGGGTATCTGGGTGACCTTGATAAGCTGAGAGTCCATGTGATTGGTGATTATAGTGGCCCAATCAAAATTCTGCCCGTCGGAGGCGATGCCAAAAAAGAAATAGTACATCCATGCTGAGAATTCTCAGGCATGGGGTTCTCCAAAGACCCTGCATAGAGCAATGATCCTCATCTATATGCTTTCTTTAAATTCTATCCAGGGGATCTCCAGTTTCATCTTTTTGAAATCCTTCCTTGGCACCTTAAGCCAATTCTTATTGAGATATTGTTGGGCCATGTGTTCTAGTTTCTAAAATTCCTCCAAGGCCAAAGACCGGGTGAGAATGGCCGCATCATCAAATCGGGGGATCCCCAGCCCTACAGCAAAATTTGTGGCATCTAGAGACACCATAGGCATTGGGTAGCCTGTCACAACTAGGTCGGTGAGCATAATAGCCTGGATGGCGGTGTTGTAGTGTTCTTCCAAAGTGAGAATGAGCTCTAGAGCTTGCATGGAGCAGGGGAAATAGGTAGCTTTAAGGATCCTAGATTCAGCCACATTGAGTGCCAGTGGATCTCTGGATATGTGTTGAATGAACATCATATTTACTAAGGCCTACATTTTTTCCCACATCCTAACACTTGTGTTGGTGATTAGCTGCAACTTGGAATCAACTTTTGATCCCAGAATAGTGTCCCTCTTCAAATACTTCATTGTTAATGGGAGCTTTACCAAGGCCTTCTTGGCCTTCATCCTGATAGCTGCCCTAGTTGCAGTAGTAGTGGGGAGTTTCAGACTCCCAAGTGGAGAAGATACAGATGCCTCTGACATGATTGATAAGTTTAATTCTGGCAACCTACAAAATAGGGTGATCGTCAATATGTATACAAAACAAAATATTATTCTGGATCTTAGAGACTTTCACCACCGCATTACACTTTGTTCCTAAAAGGATGTTAGTTCATGTCAAACCCCAAAAAAGATATATATGATAAGAATGACTTAGGAATTTGACCTCTACCCAGGCTTCCGAGGATTCTAACTTGTGTGATGAAATGAGATAAGGATCAAAGGGAGACCTGGGACCCAGAATCTGGAAAACTAACTATTGCATGATATGACCAGAAATTAACCATACTAGGCTAACGTGAGAGAATCACATGGCCATGTAGTAATAGGATTAAATGGCATTAACGTCAATAATTTTCTGAACACATGGGGAAATGAATGCCAGTTAGGCCAATTTTGAATTCTCGCTTGTGGGAAACTTAACCCGCCATTAAGACTAACTTGATAGAGGATAGAGAAAACCACCATGGCTTGAGCCAATGAGGTTCCGATTTTGAAGCAGGTAGTATTTGGCCGAGAGGGAGAGCTCAACAAATTGGGAAAAACATTAAAGGGAATGGGGAGCTCACTGCAGACTAGGAGGATATACAAACTTACAGAGGGCTGAAGCGCTATGAGGGCCTAAGCACAACTCCTAGGTCAACCAAAAGAGGGCATATATACAGCTATTCACAGGAGATTACAAAATTTACAAGGTACATACAAATGATACATTAAAGTACCACTGTATAGAGGGCAGACAAAACTCTAGAAGAGCTATCCCACCAATGGGAGGAGACAACGAGAAACACCAGAGATGGGGAATAGAAACAGACCAAAAACCAAGTGAGACAAAAAGAAAGAAAACCAAAAAATAGGAAAATAGAAGGATGAGAGCCAAAGAAGCTACCTGGAGACACAAAGAATGTGAAAAGGTGAGCATGGGAGGCACTCTACAATGACCGCAAAAGAACCACTATTTACTGTAGTTTGAATGTCGTTAATCACCAAAAGCAATTTGCACTTAATTTCTTTGAATCACCTTAATCGCTCTGGTAATCACTCTAAGTGTTTTTAACATGGTAAATATGAAAGTGACTGGTAAAACCTATTTATACCCTTAGGGTAAAAATACATTTCTTTCCCTCTGCAAACTCTGGAATAGGAAAACCTCTGGATTTCGGGCCCAGGGATTCCATGCAGCCACATCTTCTCAAAGAAGAAGACATGATGGCAAAGAATCCTGGAGTCTTGGATCCAGCTGACTCAAATAGACAAACACACTCTAGGACTAGGTCCCAGAGAAAAAACAAGACAAGAAGCAAAATAAAACAACCCTCATGGAAGAAAATCCTAGAGGGAAACAAAGGAAACAAAAAGAAACCAAGGAAAAGCAGAAGAAAAAAAGGGGGACCCAATATTTTTCCAACAAAATGTAGGAATGGGTATGTAGGGCATAACAAATGGTGACCCACTGGGACAAATGCCTTTGCACATTTGAGAACTTTAGAATCTCTGGTTAGCAAAACTGGAATTAATCTTTACTTGAAGCTTTTGCTTGCAAAGTGTGAGGTGTCTGAGAAAATTGGATTCATCAATAATTCAATCCTTTGGTCTTAGGTTAGCTATGAGGTGTGCACTTTGAAAGAAAATCAAGCCGATGATTTTTGGTAGAGAAGAGAGGAGGCACTAAATAAATTAGACCAAAGTCATCCTATCTTGCACGTTTCCCCCAGATACCATAATTCTCTATTCTTCAGTTTTTTCTTTTCTTTTTCTTTTCTAGAGGGAAGGCGGTACTTCTTTCACTGTGAACCTTAGGCTTAGCTAATTTTTATGGCGGTACTCCTTTCACCTTGCCACACACTTTTAAATTTCTGAATAGGAGCGAATATTCCAGATCTGGGATATTTTTTATAATTTTTAGACTTGGTTGACAACCACTGCAACCGATCTTCCCTCAAGGACCATGCGATTACTTGTTCCTTAGATTTTTTGTTAACCGATGTCTAGACTTTCAAGATATGAATCTGATGAAGATTACCCATAACCTTTTACCATACTTACAAAATAACTCTGGAGCATGGACAAATCCCACCATGCTAACAATAGATTCCAAATTACCCAAAATGCATAAGGTACCATTCTAGGGGCTATATGTCATGCAAAGCATACCTATCTACAAAAAGAAGAAAACCTACTGGGAACCCTGAAAACTAATGTGAAAAAAAGAAAGCCAAAAATATAGGCAAACGTGAAAAAGGGAAGGCGGTCCCGAGGGATGACAAACAAACTATTTACAAGAACAAGGCACTCGAAAAGAGCATCAGGGGGGATATTTACAAGCAAGGACTTTACATTTGATACAACTTTGGACAAACTTACCACATGCCTTATTCAAAATAGTGCTTGAGAAACTGCCCATTGACAGGCAATGGGATGGCTTCTCTGGTCATGGTATTGAGGTGATAAGTATTTTCCCCGTAGATCTCAGCTATTAGATATGGTTTGAGCCAGAGCCACTAAAAGCTAGTGTGTTTTCCCTTCTTTTCCTGAGCCTTGTCCCACAAGAGGACTAAGTCTAAAATCTGAAAGGCCTTATACTGGGCTCTTTGGTCAAACCATCATTTTACTACTACTTGATGATGTGCAAAGTGTTCAAGGGCTATGTCTCTTTGTTCCTCCATTCTCACCAAGTTCAGAAGTTGAACCTCCACAGTGTTGTCCCAGTTGCCAAATTCCTGCATAAACTATAGTACCAAGATCTATAAGTTGATGGGGAATACTGGATTCTAGCCATAAACTAGATGAAATGGGGATGTCCTCAGGGTTTCCTTTATTCTGACATGATTTTCCTAGAGAGTGAACCTAAGACTTTGATGCTAGTACCAGGGGTTTTATTCTAACAGATGTTTGATCACCTCAAGAAGATTTTTGTTGGTAGATTTAGCTGCACTATTACCCTGGGGGTAATAGTTGCTGGAGAAATTTAGGGTGATCTTTCTTTGGTAGGTCCATTCAAGCAATTACGTAGAATAAAATGTTAGAGCATTGTCACACACTATAGCGAATGGAATTCTGAAACGGATGACTATGTTTTCTTCCAGGAATTTTATAACTATATATGTCATGTTGTTTTTGCAAGGAATCGCTTCAGACCACTGGGTGAAATAATTGGTAGTAGTCAAAATGTATCAGTGGTTGGTAGAGGAGTTGGGGTAGATTACCCCAATAATGTCAAATGCCCATTGGGCAAAGGGTCTAGCTTCAAATACTGACTGAAATGGCATGGTTGAGTTTCACTCATGATGTGTTGTTGTTTGACAAGTGTGGCACCTCCTAACGTGAGTATAAACATCATTAAAGATGCAGAGCCAATAGTATCTAGCCTAGAGGATATGATAGGCAGTGGTGTTAGCTGAACCATGCCTGGTTCCAAACTACCCATAAAATTCTTCAATCATTTTTGCAACTTGGTCTCTATCAATGTACTGGATGTATACCCCTTCATAGTTCCTGCAAAAAAGCGTTCCATTTTTAATCATGAAGTGTGCACTTTTTAGTCATAGGGTGCAACATTTGTTTGGGGGAAGCCCCTCTAGTCATCTTCTATTCAACAATAAGTATACCAGGTTGGTATACCACAGATCTTGAGTGATGGAATCCACTATATAAGTTTGGCATTCAATGTTTGGAGTTCCTTTTGCCATCGCTCTACATAGTCCCTGGCCTCAGACTATCTTCATGGGTTGCATTTCTAAATCATACTCTTGGAGGATGGTCATCCATTTCCCTTTTCATTCACCTAATTCATTCTATAGGAGAAGATACTTAACAGCCTAGTCTGAGATGATAGCGTGCACTTTGCTCCGGAGAATGTAATGCTGAAATTTCTTCACGGTGTGAACAAGAGAAAAGGCATGCTTTTCCAAAGATGAATACCAGAATTTGGAATTCTTGAAGGGAGAGTTCATAAAGGCTATTGGTCACTCTTCCCCTTTAACCATCTGGGTCAAAACTACCATGGCAGAATGTGGCAAAGCAAAGGAGTATATGTGAAAAGGGAGGGAATAGTCCTAACTAGCCAAGACTATTGCCTCCACAATCATTTGCTTAATTTGGGCGAATGTCTGCTTTGCTTCAAGACCCCACTCAATCTTCATGTCTTTCTTCATCATGTCATTGACTGGTATGACTATCTCAGAGAATCCAGTGATGAAACACTAGACAAAGTTTATCTTTCTGAAGAAAGATCTCATTTCTTTCTTGTTGTCGGGCATCTGCAAATTTAATAGTGCTTCAACTCTCTCAGGGTCAATGGATATACCCTTCTTGAAGAATATATGCCCAAGTAGCTTCCCTTTAGTGACCCTGAATATACATTTCTTAGGGTTGAGAGAAATCATAGATGACATCTCTCAAAAATTTGGACGAGGTGGGCAGAATGATCACACATGTCCCAGGAAAAGATGGTCAAATCATCCATGCAGATGATTATGCATTGATTTACTAGGCCTTTGAACACAATGTCCATAGCCTTTTGAAAATTTTCTCCTACGTTGATCAGGCCAAAGGGCATGCTTTTATATCAAAAGATTCCCCACTTGGTGGTGAATGTTGTTTTGTCTCTATCTTTGTACTTAACCATGACCTGGTTATACCCAGAGTACCCATCTAGGAAGGACATCATTTGAGACCCGTTCACAATTTGTAACACCTCATCCAATGAGGGGAGAGGGTGATTATCCTTCTTGGATGCCTTGTTTAAATTTAAAATATCCACACAAAAGTGGATCTAGCTGCTTTTCTTTCTCTTAGGGACAAGGTTGGCAACCCAAGTTATGTGCTGGATAGGAAAGATAATCCAGGATGATAGCAGTTTTTGAACCTCCTAATGAATTAGAGGTTTGATTGGTGGGTTTACCGGTCTTTTCTTTTGCCAAAATGGCTTAGCACCTAGTTTTAGTGGGATGGTATGGGTCATGATGGATGTGTCATATGTTTTCATATCCTCATACCCCCACACAATTATGTCAATGTATTCTCAGAGAACTGTGAGAATCTTCTCCTTCTCCTCTAGGGAGAAAGACGTTCCAATATGCACAAATTTTTCTTCACTGGCCTGGCCGATGTTGACCTTTTCAAATTTTTCTCCCTCTTAGGAGGATGATATCTTTTCCTGGCCCCATGGGTCTGAGTCAAAGATACATTCTAGCACTACCATCCCCTTAGGGATGGTGTTGGTTGGTAAGTCTATGATCTCATCATCTTCTTCACCTTTCCTAGTATCATCATGATCTCTTTCTTCCACTATCTTATCCTTGAAAACACCAAAATTAGCCATGAAGAACAGAATATATTGATTATTCTCAAAGACATGAAAGTGGGTGATATTGTTTGGGATGGACGGGGTGGGGACCATCTCAACAAAGAAATTTTGAAGCTGGGAGCCAGCCATTGGCTCAATGGTGGTTGAAGATATGGCAAGGGAATCCAGAATGTAGTTTATTTTCCAAGGAATGAGTTCAATGCCGAAGGCATCAAAACCTTCAATGAGGCTCCATGCCCAATTGTGGTATGCAGCCATAATTTTTTTGTGACAAGTATATTGGCTCCGGACCTACTTGACAATTAACTCTGAATCACCCAACGCCTGGAGGCAGATGATTCCTTTCCTTACTACGAATTCAAGTCCAAGGACCAGGGCATTGTACTCTATGACATTGTTTTTGTAGTTAAACTGTAGCCTATAAGATGCGAGGAAGGATTTCCCCCATGGGTTGATCAATTGTACCCTAGCCCCATAGCCTTGTTTGGATCGGGACCCGTCAAACTTCAGGGTCCACAAGTCATCGTTCTTTGTTTGGGATTGGGAAGGTGAAGTGGTATTTAGATTGATTTTGGGAAGGTTGGGAGGAGTTTCCTCTGGCTCTGATGGTGCGTGGGTGAGGTTTTCCTCTAGAGAAGCATTTGGCTGGGATTCCTAGACAAGCAGCACCATGGGAGTACTGCCGGAATGATTACTGGGTCCAGGCAAATCTGCTTCATGTATCTTCTACTAGAGGGCATTGATATGGCGGGTAGTGGCAGCGATGCAAGGTTCACACTCTAGTTCAAAAAAATTTTGATAATGCACCCAACACTAGGTGCTGAACATGAGTGTAGTAGGAGTTGCTACATTACCTTGTGAGTTAACCTCACCCCTTAGTTTTTCATCTAGGTCCTGGATAGTCTAAGAGACTATCGGACCCTCCCTGGGGGTGAAATCATATGTGAGGATCTCTAGGGGTCAGTATACCCCAGGGGAAGTCCTAGAGAAAAGGACTTCATTTACCCTCCTAGCTTTGGTGAGGACCTGCTTCATCTTGGGCTCACTCTCTACCTAGATCTGGTTAGATTTCCCCTCCCAAGGGAGCCACAAGTGGGAAAAGTCAGTGGAAAAATACCCGTTAAGGGCCTCAGACCAATTCTGACTTAACAACATCTCGTAGGTCTCTGAGATTTCCACCACTTGGATGTCCACTATGCTTGATATCCGAGGGTCTTGGATGAGCTAAATCTAGATGTTCTTCATCTCACCTACTATTTTTAAAGCAGTTTTGTCCAGCTAGACTACTGCACCTTTGGATGGAATGGGATTGAGTTTGAGCTTCTGGCATATGGATAAAGGCATGATGTTTCCCAAAGCTCCAGAATCTACCAAGCAATTGTGTAGGTTCTTCCCTTGTATCTTAAAACCTAGTAGGAAGGGAGGATCCTCAGTGTTCCCCTGGAAGACATCCGTGTTGGCATCATCAAAAGTGACAGTCTTAGGTGGGAAACTAACAGCCTCCAGGTTTCCCAAGAGCTTTAGAAGAGACTTCCTCTGCTTGGGATAGTTCAAAAAAACCTCCATCAAGGTCATGGAGGTGGTGGTTCTTTCCAACGTCTTTGTGATTTCAAACGTTCCCCCCGGGAATTGTTTGCTTCCCTCAACTGGATCCTTAGCTTGGTTAGAGTCAGGCCCCTTTGGTGGGAAGGAACAATCAGTTATATTTTCCTAGGGAGGGATATCCTTGGGAGGTGTCAGTGTGTAAATTGGTCCTTTACCAACCTGACTCTAAGTGTTGTAGGGAGTCTACAGGTTGGTGAAGGCATTGTCCTCAAAGGTCAGGATAGATTCATCAGAGAACTCTTGAAATTTGGGTTCCTCTTCATCTTCTTTGTCTGTCCCAAAGAAGATGGTCTGACAAGTGAAGGCACCATGAGTGGGCTCTTGCGTAGGCATTTCTATGTGAATAGGATCGATAGGTTTTTGTCTATCCAACTAGGAGATCATGATCACATTCTCTAGTGTGGCACAGTTCACCCTGGAATGAGAGTCGGTATCATGCAATCTACACCAGTTAGTGAGGGGGTGGAATTCTACAAGCTGTGCAGAATGACTCAGTCCAGCACTTCCATGAGTGGTGTTTTGGTTTAGAGGAGGACCTCCGGTGCTTTCATTGTTGTTCCATTGTTGTTGGTTGGGTCGAGGCCTGTTATTGTAGTTTCTTCCTCTGGCATTGGTATTTTGTTGGCCGGAGAAGATATTCCCTCTCTGGGAATTGGGATTGTGGGGTGCAAAAGACCCCACCTTTAGCTGTCCCATGTCCATACTCAGTGAGGACAACAATCACCAGAGGGATTCAACCTTGGCGGACAACTGGGTGTTCGCATCACAGTGTGATGGTTGTTGTGGTTGATTCTCGAGGAAGGCGGCAGTAGCTCCTAGATTCAAGGACGGCAATCCTCTAGCTGTGGGTGGTTGGAAGAAAGGTACTCCAGAGGGTTGTGTTAGTGGTTGTTGCATTTGTTGCGACTAGTTCCAAGGAACAAATTACAGACTTGGTATTATTTGTGCTTGCGATGGGTATATGTACCGGGCCTACTGGTCTATCGGCAGTGGTGGGTTTATGGCCATCGTTGGGGCACCCATTTCCTAATTGGGGTTGTATCCCTCGATGTAAGAAGTTCCATTAGGTATCATGTTGAAAGGCGTGCTCTGCTCAATCCTATTGGGAGCTTTGTTCAAACCATAGGACAACTCCAAGGCTATGTTGTAAACCTTTGCCAGAGTATCCTGGTCATTGGGGGTGGTGGTTCTCCATAGGAGAGTGGAAACAAAAGGGTCCATAGCATTAAGGTATGTCTAGATGGTTACATCCATGGATGGGATGAAGGGGCCTATGCACCACTTCAAGGAGAGTTGGAACCAATGATTGAATGATGCGAGGGGTTCATTCAGTTCCTTCCTGATGGAGATAAACTAGTTGAGGGACCACATTGGGTCCATGTGTAAGTGAAAGGCTGCCAGGAAGGTGTCCTCCATATCCTGCCAATTTTTGATGGAGTTAGTCAGCAAGTTGAGGTACCAATTTAGCTCATTTTGTCCCAAGGATAGAGGAAACATCTAGGTCACAACATCTTGATATTGGATCCAGTGTCAGTTCATGGTATCTTTGTATGCCTATAAATGCTCTTCTGCATTTTGTGAGTGTAAATGCTCATATCAAGGATAGCTCTTCTCCAGATGCAGAGGAAGATCATTGGTAGCACCTGGAAACTACCCCATTAGGGACCCGGTGTTACCAAAGTATGTAGCCATCGAGGGTGTTGGATTTTGACTAGGTGGAGTGTTGGTTCCTAGGATTTCCTGGGAGGCTTGGGTATTCTAAGATATAGTAGATCCCCAGGTAAGGTTGGTTGGTTTCTTGGTTTGCAGGGTTCGCTTCTTTCCAATAGAAGGCTTGAGTTAGACAAACCTTCTGGGATTGGGGGCTGATCTAAGGACTCTTTCGAATCGTGTAGGTGAAAATGATCCAATCCCACTAAAGGCCTGGTTCCTAAAACTATGGATTGGGGATGCCTTGAGTGTAGTAAATTCAAAATCCTCAAAAGGGGATGAGCTCATGCCCTCCTTCTAGCACCAGTTTCTATTGATGGGACTTTGTGACCGGTCCGCCAACAGATGTAAGTTTTCATTGGGTACCTGGGTACCGGCCAAATTCACCTATAAATGTTTTCTAGGGAATAAATTCTCCAGGACTTCAAGCACCTGAGAGTAGGGTCTCGAAAGTGCGGGAGCTACGTTGGGAGTATGACTATTTTGTTCGGGGGGATAGCTGGTTTTCTTGGCTCATCTTCTCCAGGGATTTTGGTAAGTTGGGGTTTCCTACAAGCACGTGGATTATTAAATAAACTTCAAAAGATATGCCAGGGTTAGAGTGTATTCATTCCACTTATAGTTATGCAAATACATTTGAAACATCAACCATGCTCTAATGAACTATACAAAATACTAAACATATACAGAACCAATGATTCATACATGTTCAATAGCAAGGGCAAAGAGGTAATTAATCTACTTAAACATTAGAGCAAAGTACATCAGAAACATATAGCACAAAAAGGGTGTTAACTTAGAGATCAAGATACCAACATCATCATTGTGAGAATCCTTCCTTCTTCATTAATATTTTTCCAGCATCACTGGTGTGTACATCAACAGCTCCAAGAGAGCATCTATCTACCAAGAACCACTAAGAACTCCTGAGCATTGATCTCTACAACTATAAGAAATAAAAATGTTGAAAGCTAATAGTATGGACTACAAAGTCATCAATTTTTTTGACCCTTGAAATAAGGTCGAACTTGTTATTTATACACAAAGGTTTCCCTAAAATGGACCTAATCTAACTGTACACTCAACAATAGAATATAATGTTTGGTGGCTGGTACTACGTGCACCATGCTACAAAAACCTCAGAAAGAGTAGAGGTTTGATAGATCAGCAGAAGAAGACAAGATAAAGGAATGGAAGAATTAGCCTCAAGAAGAGAGCCAGAGGAAGAAGAGAAGAAATCTGATCTTCCAGGGTTTGAGGCTACATGCCTCATCAATGCAAAAGTGGCTTGTTGTCTTTGATGCACTAGGTGTTTAATGCTGGAGTGGCACCTTGGGAAGACCACCTGTCAAAGACATCCCTTGAGCTGACATGCCTTGTTGGGGTCACCTACTTTCTGACACCCTTACTGATTGTTGGATGGCGACCAATCGGCTCCAAGGAACCTAGACACTAGTCACCGAAAGAATACAAAACTGTTGGATCTGGGACTCTAAAATCATGGAACTTACACTCAAAGAATGAAAGAATGTTCAACTATACACCCTGCTAGTAAAAATCTCCAAAATTCATAGGACCTTATTTCTCCTTTCTATTCTTACAATTTTTCCAGGAGTTGGGCAATTCCATCTTCATCCATGTCTTTGAGGCCGCCCGATGGTATTTGGCCACCTCCACTTGTTCACCCAGATCCAGAGTATTTGCCTTGAATTATGTGGCTATCTTTGTGGCATCGTGGCCCCGAAGCACCATGCAGGTTATGCGTGACATATTTTCTCCATCCATTCCCTTTAGGGAATGGTATCGAGACTCCATTAGCTTATCAAATTTCCCCATGAAGTATTCTTCTGGAGTACATATTTTAGTACTAAAGGGATCGACTCCCAAAACCCTTGAAAAGAATGCCTTGTACATATTTAAAGAATATTCTACCTCTGGAAATTTATCCCGCAGGGCCCCTACCAGTTGCTTGCTTATCTCCAATGTGAGATCAAGTCTGGAGTGCTAGGTCTGGACAAAGTCGAAGGATTCCTTTCCCAAAATTCTAGCCTTGATGAAAATTTCTTCCCCGAGGCTCACGAGCTCTCCCAACTCACCCATCCAAGCTTCATATTGATTAATTTCCGCCTCCTAGATGGAAATAATGTTTTTGGCCTGGCCGTGTATAGGTCTAGGAGTGTAGCCACTAAGAAACATCAGATGTTCCACACCTGCTTAGTCACCAAATCATCAACTGTTTGCACCTTCTTCTTCATACCTCTTAGTGCATCTATGTCACCCTATGGAAGCAGTAATCCAGATGTGCAAGATTTCAGAGGTATAGCAGTGATGGGTTGCGCCAGCTCCATCAAAAGCTCAAGGAGATTTGTGTTGTTTTTCCTCTCTTCTTTGATTTTTTGAGCTTGCTTGTCGTAACAGGCCTCTATTTCCTGGTTAGCTTATTTTAACAGGTCCAATTCACCATGTTTGTCTCTTTTCCCCAGAGATATTTCTGTGATTATGTAGTCCTCGGCTTTGGTTGTTTCTGCATGTATCACTAGGGGAGGGTTTGCAATCACTACAATTGTTTCTCCACCCAGACCGGTCCGAGTGGAATGGAGGGTCTGGGCCTTCTTTTGGTTTGGGGCCCCTTGCACCTATGCCATCATCTTAGCCAGGGAGAGATGGACCTTTTTTTCTCTTGGGGTCTTCCTTTTTTAAGAATCCACCAACCATTGTGGTGGTGGGGGTGGCCTTACTGCCAAAGTTTGATCCTGCAAATCCCCTCTAGGGTTCTTTTGTGCATCCCCGGTGTTTTGAGTGTCTTCAGACTCTTTTCTAGTATCCTCTAGACCACCTACATTATCCACCTTAGTGGCATTAGTATCTTCTACCTCAGTGTTCATGTCCTTAGCAGCATTGGATTCAACATCTATATTTCTAGGGTTCTACCCCTCACCTTGTTGTTGTTGCTATTGTTGTTGTTCTCCTTTGGCTATTCTACCAGAACATTTCCCTCCATTGGTATATCCTTAAGAGGTGGTGGAGGTATATGGCCAAGGTTCATCATTTGGTCTGCTATGATCACCTCACCGAATGTTACCTTGTTTGGGGTAGGAGGAGGCACCTAGAGCATGGCAGCTGAGGTTACAGTTACTCCCATAGGTCTGGTTCCCTCAGAAAATGTTGATTGCTCATTTTTCACTTGCCTCTCCTCTGTGGTGTTGGGTCCTAGAACCTGTATCTCTGGTACAATGGAGGTGTTTACCTATTCTGGCTCCTTTTCTCTTTCAACCCAAACCTCCTACTCTATGGCAGCTTCTTTCTCTGGGATCTCCCCTTTAGTGGGGCTAGTCACTTCCTCCTGGGAGGTGATTTCTTCTACCACTTTCCCAATATCCCCTTGTAATTTTACAAGTTCTTCCATCCCAAATATGTCATCAAAGTTGTCATGTGGGGGGAGAGGTCTCTGGGGGATTTTTAGGCTGCTTTTCTAGCTCCATGGATTCTGATGAGACAATCTATATTTAGGAGATGTCAGGCATCCCAAGCTCTGGTTCTTCCCTTGGCTGAGGATCAGCTATTCTTTTCTTCTTCCTTCTAGTTACCAATGGGGACCCTGCATCTAACATGGTTTCCCGCTCTTCCTCCGCTCTAGTCCCTATTACTTGGACCATTAATTTTGCAAGTGAAGGAGAATTGGAAGGGCGGACAGGTTTGACCATAATAGTTGGGGTAGGCAGCTAGGTGATTGATGTATCTTTCTTTTGCTGGGTTACTGCCAAAGTTTGTTGCATTTTTTTCTCTATAAGAACTGCGAATGGGACTTGAGATGGGGTCCCCATTTTCCTCTTTCCTCTATCCTTTCCCTACAAGGAGGTTTCGGCCCTGGATGTTGAACCCCACACAAATGAGCCAACTTTTCATGTGCTATTCAGACACACCTTCTAAATATACACATGGTTGCATTCAATTATATTATTGGTGATGCCCTCAATTGTTGCTCCCTCCAGTGCATCTTGCAACCTAACCTAGACTTCAGAGAGTCAAGCTATGTCCTGGAGATGGCTCTGAAATCCTCATCAATTGATCTTTGCATCATCAATTTTTGAAATCTATTCTTCTATGCTTCAGGCATTAGACTATTCTTTGAATCAATGCACTGCTCAAAAATTAATTCAAATAGAGGAAAAATGTAACACCCCAAAATTGGCATCTTGCAACCCTAACCAATTTTGTTGCATTTTTCATTCTTTTGAATCATCAAAGTCCTATTGTACTAGGCAATTCTGAGTTTTGACTGACTCTACTCGACCTAAGTGTCAAATGTAAAAAATCTTAAATCTGTATCAATCATAAATTATATTTAATTCCTAAATATCAATCAATTAGCTAAATAAACCTCATGATTGAATTAATTTAATTATAACTTCCTAGCACTTTAATTAAATTAAATTCACCCCTTTTGGCTAAAACACATGAAAAGGAATTAAATAATATTTAATTATTAAATAAATATCCTCATTTCAATAATTGAATTTAATTGTTCAAATAATTGAGAAAAACACATTTATGAGGTCATATTCTATTTATTTAATTAAATATTCTCTCAAAAATCTTCTCTCATGTTCAGAAATGGAAACTTTGAATTAACTGTGCTTTAAAGAGAAAGAAAACAGTTAAAATCAAAAGAAAACAGTTAAAAACAAACAAAAAACAATTCATTGTTTTCTTTTAAAGAAATCTTGCTAATTTGAACTGGCTTTTTTATCTGTTTTATTTCAAAAAGGAAACTTTCTATTCTGAGCAGACTCTCAGTCTATAAAAGAGCTCCCATTTCTCATTCAAAGCCCGAGTCATTTTTTATGCATTGTTAGAATAATGAATTGCTGCTACATTTTTATCATCTCATTTCTAGTTAAAAGCTCTCTTTTGCAATAGATTATTGTCAATTTCTTAGATTACATACATTGCAATCATGTCTTAGTTTAAATTCATTTAGATTAATCTTGCATTACATTGCATCATATTCATAGAGAAAAATTCGTCATTCTTAGATTGGTCTATGGTTGTGATACTCTCGTTCTAAGAGCTATTCGAAACCCCATCTAGATAGAAGGCAACAAGTCGAATCATACTGGCATGCAGGATTAATAACTCATATTCACTTCTGTATGTGGCTGATGAACAAGGACTATTTTGAAGTGTATGGTTAAGTAATAAGGCCAAATTTAACATATACATTTATGGCGACCACCGTGGGGCTCAAAAATTTACTTTATGGCCTCATTCTACACTTTTATTGATCAATTCTCATTTTCGTCCATACGGCTCTATAATGAAAGTTCACGCAAGATTTCTCGTATAACCGCGTGAAGTTTTGTAAGTACATGCATTTATTTGTGCACTTTGATGCGTTTCTTCATGTGGATCATAATACTTCTTCTCACGACATTTGACTTTAGTTATCTTTAAATTTCATTTTTTGATATCTCTGTTTCTATTGATTTCTGACCACTAATGGTTTCTATTTGTTGTTGACTGTATTTTTCTGGTTTTATCTCTGAAACAACTTAATGGTGGTTTGCAGGATGCTGAAATGAAGAAAGAAATTACAAACTACTAACGTATTTACTACAAGATGCTTGTCAAAGACATACGTGTTTTCACAAAACTCTCATGTCTATTTTTAGTAGTTAGAACACACTTCGGTTGGTGCTTAAAATGAATCATTGTCTTGCGTGATTGAAGTGTTTTCTAGTTTGTAATTCCAAGAACTATATGAACGTATCCTCTCCTCTCACCTTTATGGATCTTGGGTGTAAGATAAATTCATATGATTCTTCTAGTGTGGCTACCTCCCAAGAGCTTAAGCAGAGCCTATGAGAGTGGATGCCCAACTGGTAATAGGCTAAAGTCAAGCCCTTCCAAACCGGTATATAAAAAATGCCATTGTGATTAATCTCATAATGGAAAGGTGTGAATCTATTGTGGCATCTAAAATCTCCTCTAGTACCCTAGTGGTGTGTTAAAGTCCCGACATCGTTAATGTGAAAGCCTTGCTTTGAAAGGATTGGGAGAGCCCCCTTAATTGGGAAAATGACTTGATCACAACCACTTGAATGGATGTCCTTACTACAAGTTGTTGTTATAGTATCCAAAATCCCTCCATCTATTGGTGCAGAAGGTCAGAGACCGACTAAGATGCCCCACACTTTTAAGGCTCTTAGTAGAGACAATAGCCCTTTGGGAAGCAATTCCTTTGGGGTTCGAAGCTTGGTGTGCCTAAGAAGTGAGTGCACATGTAAGGAGGAGCCCGTGCCTCCAAGCTTCTAAGTTGTCCACTATGAGTAAGCATATCTAAACTTTGGTTCAAGTGGGGATTCAATAGATACTGCCCTGGCTATCCTAGGATTGTGATGTGTCTGTTCTAGTACTACAAACATTCTGCTTAATGTGTTTTGCGTGGGTGTATTATTTAAACAATCGAAACAAATGTCAAACACACAGAAACTGTCAAACTTGAACATGTCCAAAATAGTCTGTAACTCAAACTCTCTGTCAGAAAAATAGCATGATCTTACCTCAAAAAATGCAATTTGGCCATAACTATCTGATTCTATAGAATTTTTCTTTTTCACTGCCAAGTCTCGCGCGACATTCTGCCATCTTTGCATCATTATCTGAGAAACTTTGCACGACATGCTAGAAATTGTCACATGACATTTTGCAATCTTGCTATCATTTTATTTACCAGTTTGTCACTTTTATTCACCAGTCTCTCATCAAATTTCGCGTGGGACTGCATAGTTTCACACGAGCCTGTGAGAATCTTCACGCAAGAAAGGACTTCTTCGCGTGAGTCTGAAACTTTTTGTCAAAATAGCAAGCAATTTCCTGTCTGTCTAGCATACTTCTACTAAATTTGATCTCATATTTGGGTCTGTTTATCTACCTTCTATCTGCACACAGTCTGTAACTTGGTTTCTTTGGTTGAGAATTACGTGATTCTTGCTTAAACTGGTCTTGTCTCATATCTTTTGGTCTATTTATACTGTGTTGTCATACCTTGTGTTGTAATAGTTATCTCTCAGCTGTTCTAGCCTCATTTTTGATGATTTGCACCAAGTATACTTCACCCTTTGGCACTTTCTATGTATTTACTTCGAGACAGTTTCAAGTGTGTTCCTAGTTCACATCCCTTATACAATCTTTGTCTATGACTATTACAACTCGAAGTGGCAAAATATTCCCTTCAATCAATCAAGAAGAATTTGTTCTTTCCACACCATTGTTGGCTACATCTAGTGAGAAATCATCCCGATCTCCCTCTCTGGTACTTCAACCTTACGTCAAGCGATCATTTCCAGTGGATTTTAGTCAGGTTCAAAACCCTTTGTTCCAAGAAGATCCAAATTTTGAAGACACTTAACCTTCTCATACTGAGTCTTTACACATTGAACACTTGTATTCTAGCAAGATGGCAGACCATGACCAATCAAGTGAACATAGCAGATATGATCTCTCTAAACCTAGGGGTAAATTCCTTTTTCAAGACCCCCCTAATGATGAGGAAATGGAAATAAGCCAAGTAGATATCGTGAATGCTCATGCCAATAAATATTTTTTCAAGATGATGGAAATTCTCCTAGCTGAGGAAAAACAAAAATACCTTCTCGAACTAGCTAATCAAGGGGCTAAGTTACCCTCCAACTACAATGTAGAGACGCTTGTCACTAAAGAGGAGGAAATTGAAAACTCCAAGTTACAAAAACAAGTCCAAAGTATGCAAGAACAAATTATTCAACTCATGAAGGATAAAGACAAACCCGCTACACAGTTAACGCTAGAAAGCATTTTTCCATTCCTATTTGGTAAGACTCTATGCATGCCTCCTTTTCCCAAAGGAGTTGAACTTCCCAAGTACAATAAATAATTGGGTACATCTGATCCCCAGGATCATTTAAGAGAGTTTGGTGCTCTCTCTATGGAGTTTATACATGATACAACCTACCTCATGTGTCTCTTCCCATGTAGTTTGGGAGGGCCAACTATGGAATGGTTCTCTAGGCCACCAAATGACATCAAAAATTTTGATGAAATTGTCAATTTGTTTCTACAACACTATTCTCACAACATCCAACATCCGATTCACATCTGAGATCTTTGCAACTTGAAACAAAATCATGGGGAATCCTTCTTGACATTTCTCCAAAGATGGAGACAACTTTATACAAGATATTCTCACAAAATACCCGAATCTGAAAAGTTGGAAATCTTTCTAGACAATCTTCTTCCCAACTTTGGGTATCAAGTATAGTTGCAAGGTCCTTTAACCTTTGATGACATGATTAAGCAAGCTATGAGAATTGAGACATTTATGGTCAAGAAAGGAGAATTGACCTTACACAAGGAAAATAAACAAGGGTCTTCTTCCTCAGGCAAAGATAAACCCAAATTTCCCAACAAGAACCAGAATGTTGTGAATGATGGAGTTGTAAACAATGTGACTCCCAAGCCTTCAAAGGCTGCTTTCAATCTCACTACCATAATGCAGGCAGCCAAAGCCACTGAAGAGGCTGCGACAGAATCCAAATTGAGTACTTTACATTCTTTCGGCTCTAAACCTTGGGCTCCTAGACCCAAGCATGAATTTACTCCTTTAGGAGAACCTCTTGATGTGATTTACAAGACTCTCTTAGACAACCATTTACTCACTCCACTAGATAATTCATGACCTTATGATCTGCAACCAAGACCCTCTTGGTGGAATGAATCTGCTTATTATGATTTTCACCAAAATAAACATCATAAAATGAATACTTGTCTTAAATTGTGGCATAAAATCCATGATCTCATTGATAGTGAGGTTATTGCTATGGGAGGTCACAACAAGAACTTAGATCACCAAGCTTTTAAAGACCCATTTCCTCCTCATGGGAAAGGTGATTCATCCAAAGGCAAAAATACTGATGCCAAGGTCAACTATACATACACCAATAACGACAATGTCATTAATATGGTTGAGCCTGTTGATACTGAATATTGTAATGTTTCCATTCTCAAGGGAAGGGAAGATAATCCCAAGCCCAAAACGCCTTTCATCTTGTGAGGGTCTACACCTCAATCCTCTGAACAAGAACAGTCTCAGGTTAGTGCAAACACTGTTACTCAATCTCGTGCTAAGATCATTCTTAAAGGCCCTGAGCCTTCTACATCTACACCAACACAACCTGCAGACAAAGCTACTATTGGATCTATCAATAAGAATCCAAAATTGGGTTCCTCATCTAATGCTTCCAATTACAACATTCTAGATCAATTACAACGTACTAACGCTCAGATCACCATCTTCGAGCTGCTAAAAATCTCCCCCGCTCACAGTGAGATCCTTGACAAATCCCTCACTGAGGCAAATGTCCCAAAAGATCTCGATCTCAACCAATTTCAATCCATGGTAGGTCACTTGACCTCCTCCCATTACTTGTCTTTCTCTGAGGAAGATAACCATTCTTTGAGTCACCCACACAACAACCCCTTGCACATTGAAGTCATGATTGGTCCAAAGCACGTTTGTTGTGTTCTCATAGATAACAGCACTGGCCTCAACATTTTCTCTGCTAGCTTCCTTATTGAGTTAGGCTACGATGAAGACTGCATAGATGCCCGCAAAAATATTACTATTAAGGCCTATGATGAAGAAGAAC
Organism: Thuja plicata; assembly: GCA_018584345.1. Lineage (NCBI taxonomy): Eukaryota > Viridiplantae > Streptophyta > Pinopsida > Cupressales > Cupressaceae > Thuja > Thuja plicata. The sequence goes on along the minus strand of MU225325.1, from coordinate 6,600,756 downwards.
AAAAATATAAGGGGCTAGTTGTGTTGCCAATCAGAGTTGGTCCTGTTGAGAGAGATGTTATCTATCAAGTGCTTGACATTCCTTTAGCATACAATATTCTATTGGGAAGGACATGGATCCATGAAATGCAGGCTATCCCTTCAACATACCATCAGTGCATTAAGTTCCCTTTCCAAGGATTTGAAGTGACTATACCTACTAATACATACTATTATTGTAACACCCTCACAAAATCCGCTAACATCTTTGTGCCTACCAACAGAGAGTCTACTGAGTTCCTCGAGACTAAACTAAATGAAATGGAAAAGGGTCTGATACTCAAGGAAACTAACATGGGAGGGTATCAGATTGAAGCTATGCTATCTATTACATCTCTACCTTTATCTCCGCATTCTTTTGGGAGACCTTCTGAACACACTAAGCCTTCTGCAGTTCCTCCTCAAACAAGATATGGTGGTACCTTTGTACAGGCCAGAGTACCATTAAAAGAAGAAGCTGAAAATAGGGCTATCAAAGCTTATATCTAAACCTTTGATAAAACCACTAAACCTTATGACATAAAACCTAAACAGTATGGAAAGGGTCTAACTATTATGCAATGCTTTGGTTACAAAGGGAATGGTCCCATAGGTGCAAATCATAAAGGATTGATTGCACCACTTGAAGCTATTGGTCACCGAACATGTGACTCTATAGGTATAGGCTTCAAGAAGCTCACATTTCAACTGGGGATAAAAAAATTGTACCTCACACAGATCAACAACCAACACCTGAAGATATATCCAAAATTAAAGAGTCTAAAGACAACTCTGATGAGGACTACTTCCCTTGTCCCATTCCTCCATACCTGACAGCATTCTTTGCCGAGCTAGATGATTTCATACCGCATGTCAGTATAGTTGAGATTGACGGTGATTATGATGACACCACTTCACTTGCTCCATTAACCTATGAGCTATGGAAAGGAATACAAACTATAAATCCAGGTCATTAGGGTGATTTGTACATACCACCACACTTTCAAGAGTAGTTTGAACAGGAATCCCAGCCACTTCTCACTAAATAAGAAGCAGATGATGTTGTAAACACTGATGAAGTACCTATGTCAAATGGTGCCCATCTGACCATAGCAGATTTTTTAGGCAGAACTCATCCCAACTGGGTGCAAATATTTGATTTCACCCATGTTCTTATTATGAAACCTAATGATGAAACTGACTCTCATGAATATGAGTTTGATAGTTTTTCAAACACTCCCTTTGACATGGATATAGAAATAGTGGATACATATGAAAACCTTCTCGACGTAGGTGAAGGGTCTAGTGTAAGTTCAAATGAGTCTGATTCCATCGATGTTAACGTGTCATATACTATGGTCGCTAGGAGTCAAAGGAATTTGACTACACCTTTGGATGAGATTGCTCTAGGTCTCAACTTGCTTGTCTGTACTTTTGATGATTATACCATGAATGCACTTGAACCCATCACTTCTCTTTCACTCTGCCATCTTGATCTTATAGACAGGAACTATCCCTCCTCATCTAACAAAGTCCTTACATTCTAGAATGATTACACTCTTTCCTGTTACCTCAACGTTGTCGAACCTGTAATGTCCTCCATTAGTAAAGAAACTGTCAACATGACTGAGGCTCATATCAAGTATCTCAGTCAAAAAATCAAAAGAAGAAAAAATAGGCACTCTGATGGTGAAAACCACATTGTGGCAGTATTAGAGCCTAAAAAAGTCAAAATAAAGGACGTATCCAAACGTGAAAATCTCTCTGAGGCGCCCGAGGATGAGATACTTGATATGCTTTCAATTCATTTCCAAGAACGATCATTTGTGCTAATTGAGCCCACTCAACCAGTCAACTTGGGTATGGAAGATGAACCTCAGATAATTCATTTGGCACAATCATTATATGAGAAAGAAAGAGAGGAATTCATTACATTCTTTTGGAGTAAAAAGATAAAATTTGCATGGAAATATTTAGACATGCCAGGACTAGACCCTAATCTAATCATGCACCATTTTTCCATTGCACCAGGTGTCAAGCCTGTCAAGCAGAAGATCTAGAAAATGCATCAACATGTGGCTCTACTTGTCAAAGCTGAATTGGAGAAACTTCTTAAGGCAGTGTTTATCAGAGCAATTGACTATGCAAAATGGATCTCTAACATTGTTCTAGTATCAAAATATGATAAATCTATCTGAGTATGCACAGACTTCAAAGACTTGAATAAGGCATGTCCTAAGGATGACTTTCCATTGCCCAATATTGATATGATTGTAGATATGAAAGCATGATATGAAATGTACTCACTAATGGATGGTTTCTCTGGCTACAACCAGATAAAGATCGTGTAACACCCCGCCAGGGAACCCAAGAGGACTGACCATCTAATCTCTAAAGATGAAGTCAATTTTTTTTTAAAACTATTACAATGCACATTTTAAAAATAATCTATACACATATGCTCACAAAACATGAATGCAACATAACTGAGATTTCATAGTCCTCATAGGTTCCCTAACACTTCTACTCAAACAATATTAATTAATCTAATTACATTTAAGAGTTTCATAATGAGTT
>MU225325.1:6562270-6584900 GCA_018584345.1 Thuja plicata | reverse complement strand
TAAGATTTTTATTTTTATTTTTTTCTCTTTTAAATTAAATAAGGCTCAAACCTTAGGAAATATTGAATTGATTATGATTTGATCAAGGAAATTGATATTGTTGATATTTGAAAATATTGATTCAGGGGTTTAATAAATTGAGAAATGGGGCCCAAAGTCTAGGTGACCATTTTAGGGTGCATACAGGTAAATCATAAAAAGAACCTAATCTTTATGGCAATTTGAATAACATATATACACCATCTAGAACATAGTCATAAAAGTATCTTAATCAACTTAATTCATCCCAGTGTACTCAAACCATCAAAAAGGAAGTTCCTCACACAACAACATATCAAATTGTTTCATAACACAATGTTCCTAAAATATCATGAACACATAGTTGGCATCACTACTCAAAGAGAAATATACATCAAACACTTACGTGGAGATGAGATAGATTGGACTACTAGCTTCAATCAGAATCGTTAGTAGAGAATAAAATTCTCAAACTTCCAACAAGCATAATCGGGTTTTTTGAGGGTTGGAGGGGCATTACAGATCACGCCAGAGGACCAAGAGAAAACTGCTTTCACATGTGCATGGGGCACTTTCTGTTGGAATTTTATGCCCTTTGGACTCAAAAATGCTGGTGCTACATGTCAGAGAGTTGTCACCATAATATTTCATGACATGATGCATAAAATAATGGAAGATTATGTCTATGACACTCTAGCTAAGAGAATGCAACAAGAGAAAGACCTTGCGGATCTAGGTCCTACACTAGATTGCATGGACCAATTCAGTCTGAGGCTCAATCCTAAGAAATATGCATTCGGCGTAACATATGGAAAACTGCTTGGTTATATCATTTCTGCAAAATGCATCAAAGTGGATCCTAAGAAAGTTCAAGCTATCATGGAAATTCTGCCACCAAAGAATGTTACATAAATGAGAGGACCTCAGGGTCGGTTACAGTCCATCCAGCACTTCATCTCACAACTGGCAGACAAGTCCCAACCATTCACCAAGACTTTACACAAGGTTGTGATGACTTACCAATGCAATAAGGAATGTGATGAGGGGTTCACACAAATCAAATAGTATCTTGCGAACCCGCCAATATTGATGCCTCCTATTCATGTGAAACCATGTATACTTTACATCTCTGCTACAGATACATCACTGGGTGTCCTATTAGCTTAATAAGATCAAAAAAACAAAGAAAGGGATATCTACTACATTAGTAGAACTCTGGTTTCATATGATACAACCTATTCTATTATAGAGAAGGCTTGCCTCACAGTGGTATTTGCTTCACAAAAAATATGACACTACATGTTGGCTCACACTACACACCTTATCGCTAAGATTGATCCTCTAAAATATATGCTCACTAAAGCTAGCCTCATAGGTATACTAGCTAAATGGTTCATGCTTCTCAGTGAATTTGATATTGAGTATGTAGAAAGAAAATCCATCAAGGGGCAAGCAATTGCAGATCAATTGGTGGAAGCACCTCTAGTAGATCATCAACCATTGAACATCAAATTTCCAAATGAGTCCATATTACTTGTCACACATCGATCCTGGACTATGTTCTTTGATGGTTCATTTACCCAACAGGGGTTAGGTGTAGGGATATTGTTCATCACACCTCAACGATACTCTTTACCAAAAGCATACAAGATGGCACGTTTCCTTGTACAAACAACATCACTGAGTAAGAAGACTTAATCAATGGTATGAAGATCACCCTTGAGTGGCGAGTGGATGAGCTCAATGTCCTTGGAGATTCACAGATAGTCATCAATCAAGTAAATGATATCTATCAGACAAAAGATGACAAGTTGATGCCTTATAAACGGTTGTTTGATGACCACAGAAAGTATTCTGTTCACATCACATTTCAACAAGTTCCAAAGGTAGATAATAAAGTGGCAGATGCAATGGCTACTCTTTCTTCCATGCTACAAATGCCAAAAAATTATTTCTAACATGAATTCCTAGTGGAGACATTGCACCACCTAGCCTATGATTCCCCTGAGTCCCGAATGATCTATTCTTTCATTGGGCATGACTCATCCCACTACCATCATATTTATTCCTACCTTCATGACCAGATTATTCCAGACACTTACACCCGGAATGAGAAACGTCACTTAATCCGCAGTTCTTCATGGTTTGTCATCATCGCTAATGACTTGTATAGGCACCATCTAGATGGTACCCTTCTTAGGTGTTTAGAACCCAATGAGTCCAAACATGCATTAGTAGAGGTGCATGACGGCATCTGTGGGTCTCACTCTAACGGCCTAACATTGGCCTGTAAACTTATTAGAGCTATTTACTATTGGCCAGATATGGAAAAAGAAGCTACACAGTTTGCTAAGTCTTGCAAACACTGTCAACTATATGGTAATCTGATTCATGCTCCAGCCAAGGAGCTTATTCCCTTCATTACTTTCTGGCCATTTCAACAATGGTCCTTTGACTTGGTGGGTTAGATTTATCCCTTGTCCTCTAATGGACATAAGTTCATCATCACAGCTAAAAACTATTTTACCAAGTGGGTAGAGGCAGTCCCTCTCATCATTTCCAATGGAAAATCAGTAGCTATGTTCATTCTCAACTACATCATCTGCAGGTATTGTGTACCCTCAGCAATAATCACTAATAATGGGGGGCAATTCAAAAATAAGGATTTGACAGAGCTATGCTCTAAGTTCAAAATAACTCAGCATTGGTCTTTCACCTATTATCCTCAGGGTAATGGATAGGCAGAAGCATCAAACAAAACAATCCTTAAAATCTTGCATCGCACAGTGCACAAATCTGAATGAGATTGGCATCTCTAGATCAATCTCGCTCTTTGGGCATACAGGACAAGCATAAGAACACCAATAGGGGCTACACCCTATGCTTTGGTTTATGGAGCAGATGTTGTGTTACCAATTGAGGTTGAGATTCCTTCTCTACGAGTCTCTTTGAAAGGCCTCATTACTGATGATGATAATAGAATATCTCAGCTACAAGAGCTAGAACTACTTGATAAACATTGGCAAGTGGTGTTTGATCACCTTAGAGAATATCAGAAAAGGATGTCCAAGAGCTATAACAAGAAGGTTCAACCAAGGGACTTCCAAGTGGGTGACCTTGTTTTGAGGGAGAACCCTAAGAATCAACAACATCAAATCTAGAAAGGAAAATTTGAACCAAATTGGCTTGGTCCGTATGTTGTCACAGTAGTATTTGGATGTGGCACCTATCAAATTTCTACTACTGAAGGAGAGAAACTCAAAGAGCCCATCAATGCTCTTCATCTGAAATAGTTCTACAGCCGAGACATATTCAGTGTGCTTATGTATATAGTAAAGTCTTGAAAAAATTCTAAAAATTAGAAAATATCCTGAAAAATGATCATCTTAGTGAAAACCTAGCGATAGGTAGTTTGATGTATCTCCGAAAAAATTATATATTCCAAAAAAAATTTTTAAAAAAAAAGAAAAATACAAAAATACAAAAAAAGAGAAAAAGAGAAAAGGTGCCATTGATGAAAACCTGGCAAACAGGCATCATGGTAGCAAAAAAAAAATTATGCCAAGAAGGTGAAAACCTGATAAATAGGCGCCTCTTGTTCCACATTGCTATATCTATCGCAACACCACTTGGCTTTATGCAGTTTCTTTGCTGCTTTGTTTCTTTCCTGCTTGCATTTGCTTTCTGCATGCTTTTAGTTACCCGTCAAGAAACCAACTTACATGGATTGAAACTGGTCATACTCTTGGAGAAACCCTCCTGGTCTAGGGGGCACTATCCTATCACTTTTTTGGGATCTCCTTTACGACAGTCACCAGTGGTTCTCACTACGTTTGTCTATTTTCGCTTAGCTTATACTGAGTTCTCTCTCCTTGAGAATCTCTTCGCATCAGTCACCAGTGGTTCTCACTGCGTCTACCTACTGATGTCTAGCTCGTACTACGATCTCTTCACTTGAGCATCTCTCTCACGTCAGTCACCAGTGGTTCTCACTGTGTCTTCCTACTGATGTCGTATTATTGAGATTGCTCACATCCATTATAGTTGGAGTTATACTCAAATGCTCTATTTATCGATACTCAGTCTTGACGATTCTTTGCTTTAGTTTGTACATAGCTTTTGGTCACTTTCATGACACTTTGGCTCTCTTGCAAACCCTACTGACTGGACACTAATCCAGTGCCATACGCCTATGGGAAACCAAATCTAGTTTGTCCTCACAACATCTGTCAAGTCAGTCATCGTTACTTGGGGGCATCAGTCCCCAATTTGATCACATCTTTGGTTTACACCTGAGTCAGTAATCTTGTCACTTCTATAGGACAACTCGCTACTGACACAAAATGGTGTTTTTCAAGACCACCATAAAACATTTTTTTTCAACACTAATATTTGGACACATCTGTGTTTTTCAACATGCATTGGATATCTCAAATGTAAACATCTATCAATGATAATCAAACACAATACACTCACAAGCACAACGGTTTTTTTCAACACCCTATACACATACATATTCAAAAACTTTGAAACTAGTTGAGCTATGATTGAATCTTTCTTTGTATGCTATCTATTCTCATGGATTTCATTCATATTTTCTTTGTCTACTGCTTGTTGGTGTAGTCCTGATGATCTGGAAATGTCAAATAAACAAGGTGTATGTGATAAGAGCTCCCGCATTAAAGTGGAAAAGCCTCACATCCCTCAATCTTGTTTATTTGTATGCCATGGTGAGGTCGGTACTATCTCCTTGACTATTATTGCTCTTTTTGTTTAAGCACGATCACACTCATGGTTATCTTGGCTTTGAATGCCTCAATACTGGTGTACTCTTGCAACATTAACTGGAAACAATGTTCAGGTCATCTTGGCTTTTGTGCCCTGGTGCTTACATTCGTTTCCTACATTTTATGCGATGAAAGTCATATTCATATTCTTATGGTTGCAGTAGCACCAGTAAGGATTGTATTGACTCCGATGTTCCAAAAATACTCAATGATGATAATTATATGATGGGTCTCACATCCATGTCCTAGGGATTGCATCTAGTATAGGATTGCATTTTCATTCTAGACTTGCATTGTGGCAGTAATTCGATGTTCACTTCATTGCGTTTTCATGGGTTTATACATTGGGGAGTTCTTCTTCAATGTCCTGGTTTCATCATGACTGCACAAGCGTTCGATCCTCGCTCTCGATTCTTCACATGTTCTCTTGGTTAGCATCTGCCACATATCTGGACACCCTGCATGAGATGTTAGTACCATATACATTACATTTTCATTATCATTTACATATTGCATGTACATATTTCCATTCATAAGTACATTTACATAACTCATCTACATACATACAACTTTGCATCTACATCAACATGTGCATCGCATAAACTCATAAACATCACATACATGTGCATTTCATCCATCTACATATATTCAAAACATGTTCATACATTTCCATACATTCTAAATAATCTAAACATCTAAGCATATATGAAACATCTCATAAACAATCAAATGTGACACATGCGATGATACCAAAAGACGAGCTCATAAATATATATATATATATCAAATGTGTCGATACAATACAAAATGGTGCTACTCAAGCACAGTCTATCTCAAAAATGGTGGTACAATACATGGATGCTAACACATCATACATCATATGATCTCATCTATCAAATTTGTCCCATCTAGATCTGGCCCTCTCCCTTGTCACCTGGAGGAGGTGGAGGAGGAGGCATATCTGGTGGCGGTGGTGCTTATGCACCCTCTGATCCTCTGGCATATGAGGAAAATCTCAGCACCTGCAATGCCTCATCCGAAACTACTCCCACATAAGCTGCATAATAATAGGCTGCTCGGGCAGCATGATGTCCTCCCTCCACCCACAATTGCTCCTGTGTCATCTACAACTGTCCTCAAAGATCCTGAACCTCTCAATATTTGTTTAATAGCTCCGCATCTCACATGGAAACCTGTACATGCAAGTCTATAACCTACCTCACAAGTTGTCATACTCTCTCTGGCTCTTTGTAGAGCATCTTGTGCCTATGATAGTGCATCCCCGGGTACTAGACCCTATGCTAGCTCCTAGGCAGGCTGGTCCTCCTTCATCGGGTCCTCCTATGGTACCTCCTGCTACTCTACCTGCTCCTGCACATCGTCGAGCTATGCAGCTATCTTCCTCTTGCTCTACCTTCCGTTGTTGCTCACACCGAGATCAATTTGCATCTGACGTATAGGTATGTCCACCTGTATAATGCGAGGTCATGGCACCTATTGTGGTACCTACTATGGTGGTGGTACTGGTGCCTGTTGTTGTGGCACCTGTGGGTGCACTACCTATGCTGGCACGGCCATGCCAACTGGATCTGTGAATCGCGGGAAGGGATGCATTATGAGATGCTCCCTAAACTTTGTGGTCATACCTCCATCCGCAATCGCACTCAGATAATCCCATCGAGTTCATGCTAGGGCTTGTACGTCAATCATGCATTGACCAGTATCCAACTTGGTTGACCATCCCTTCCTAAGCTCATCATGAAAATGAGCATAGGCACAGTACTCCTATGAAATCTCCTGTGCCTGGCCAAACTGCTGCCAGATACGTGTCAAAGGAAATCGCTCAATAATGGATATAGCTCGATCGAAGAGAGGTCGAGACACTAGCATGTACCCTATCTGATCGCTAGCATCATCCCAATCCTCTGTCAACCTCCATGGTCACCATGTCATAGCAATCAGATCATCAAGCTGAGCTTTCCACTGCTTTGTCTTACCCAGCGCGGGTTGGGTAATCAAACCTCTATACCTATATATATATGGCTCTAGAAGCTCCCTTAGATCATCACATATGGGTCACATAAGCGGCAAGTGCTCCCATGCCCACACCTATAATACAAAGACCCCTGCAACCATACCCTTTGCCTCTCTATAGGCAATCTTGTGCATCTCATGGTACATATGGACTAGCATACACTAACCCCGCCCATATCTAATCGGCTACTCCAGCATCCTCTGAAGCATCTGACCCCAACCACACTCAAAACTATGCTAACCATGATCTGGCATTAGATAGCATCTAAGGAATTCTGCCAAAACCATGACCAATCGGTGTCCAGGCCTGTACTCTCTGATCAAATCCTCCCATGGGATGGCTCTACGCATGATCAGCTTGTCCTGCAGGATCTCTCGCAGCGCTAGTGTCCCTGGTCATGGTTGTACCTCATACTCCACTCTCGGCCCGTGGAAAGGTATCCTAAGAATCCTATAGATATCCTCTGGCGTCATTGTCATTTTGCCTTAAGGAAGGTGAAAGGTGTTCGTTTCTGAATGGAAACGCTCTACTAATGCTCCTAGTAACCCCTGATTAACCCAAATGTTGAGTATCTCATAGAGATGTGATAGGCCCAAACTGTCAATATGAGAAATCTCTGCATCATCCAACTGTCTCACCAGCCCACTGATAGCTGGATGATGTGACCTGAATGCAATATCTGGGAACTCGACTTGCAAGACATACAAACAACAACACACGATCAGTAATCTGCTCATAATTCATGATAATCAATGCATAACTAAGAAATAAAGCATTACAAACATCCTATGCTAAGGACTAACGCTGAAACAATTTCTATTGGATGCAACGCAAACTTTTTTTATATTCAAATTGCTAATTTTTCTTCATGCAAAGTAGCAGACTTTCATGCGAAGAAGTTTTTCGTACCGTGCGACATTTGACTCTCATGCGATGTTTCATCACTATTCGAGCGAGAAACCCCCCTGTCAAAGGGTTTCCCACATGAGACATGGGTACCCTCCCGTGCAAGGATACCCACCAATCAATGCGAGAATCTGCCTTTTGGTAGTTTCTTGCGCGAGCCTTCATTATGGGTCACGCGAGGAAACTAGTTCCTCGTACGAGAACCCGTGGAACAGTACTTCAAAATGCGTATAAACATTGAAAATTTGACCAAAAGAAATGAAATTTGAAATGACAGAGAGGTTAATTGACCACTTACCGGGGGCCCATACGCTGTTGGCCGATTATGCCGCCTAGATCGCTCGAAATGATGAGTGCTCACGAGGACCACCATTTTCACTTAGAGCTCAATTCTCAAAAGTCAACGAATGTAAATGATTTGAAAATGACACTTTGGACTCATATATAGGTTTTGACCTAATTTTCAAAAGTGCTTTGTTTTGCATGAAAATTTCACCACTAGCTAATTCGACCGCTCTGAATCCATTTTCATGATCGAAATTGAAATCTGATACTCTTATATTGCTCAAAATCGCATTTTAAAATTTTTGGGACCGACAAGATCAGATGCTTGTGTAGTCGACTTTCTGGCATCACTTTCTTGTCAGAATCATATATAATCAACATTTCCTCCAATCTTTGACTTTTTTGGTCAAAATTCAACTTTAGTCAACTCTGGTCAACCCTAGTCAAACTTGGTCAACCTGGACCTCGATATCGCTCAAAATTGATTCTGAATCTTCTAAATTCTTCTATAATCTATTCTAAGTTCTTCTTGATCTTCGATTCAACATCTATATGTGATTTCTCACTCTCAATCATCATTATGACGTGTCATATTTCCATTTCTCTCCCGAGGGGGTAGAATGATTACATCATTAAATCTATTCCAATCAATCTGATCTGATTTTCAAAAGTCCTCATTGCTAGGGGCATCTCATCACTTGGGGCATGTTTAGTTTTTCGTGCCTTACAATCAAAACTGGATACTCCACAATCAATAAGGGCATCTTTGTTCCTTACATCTTGTCACCTATTAGGTATCGGGGCAATCTAACCCGGATCCTTGAGGATCAAGCTTCATTCTAGAGATGATTCTCAAAATCTCAATCTATTGAGTATCTGAACAATCTAACTCAGATTCTTGAGGATCAAGCTTTTTATTGGAGATGATTCTCGAAAACTTGATCTAACCAATGTCTGGGCAATCTAACCTAGATATTGGGGGACTAAGATTCATTCAAGAGATAGTCCTAAAGATCTCTATTGACTATCTTTTTTATGGATAGGTATCGGGGCAATGTAACCTTGACTCTTGATGGTTGGTCCTCATTCTGGGGACAATCTTTGAAAGATATCAATCTAGCCAGTGTCTGGGCAATCTAACCTAAATATTGGGGGACTAAGCTTCGTTCTAGAAATAGTCCTAAAAATCTCTATTGACTATCTTTTTATGGACAGGTATCAGGGCAGTCTAACCCTGACTCCTGAAGGTTGAGCCTCATTCTGAGGATAGTCTTTTGAAAGATATTAATCTATTAGGTATTAGGGCATTCTAACCCGAATTCCTGAGGATCAAGCTTCATTCTGGAGATGATTCTCAAAATCTTAATCTATTAGGTATCAAGGCATTCTAACCTAGATCCTTGAGGATCAAGCTTCGTTCTGGAGATGATTCTTTAAATCTTAATCTGTTAGGTATCAAGGTATTCTAACCCGGATCCCTGAGGATCAAGCTTCATTCTAGAGATGATTCTCGAAATCTTAATCTATCAGGTATCAGGGCATTCTAACCCGAATCCCTGAGGATCAAGTTTCATTCTGGAGACGATTCTTGAAATCTTAATCTATTAGGTATCAGAGCATTCTAACCCAGATCCCTAAGGATCAAGCTTCTTTCTGAAGATGACCCTCAAAAACTCTACTTCACAGGCATCTTGGCAACCTAACCTAGACTTCAAAGAGTCAAGCTATGTCCTGGAGATGGCTTTGAAATCCTCATCAATTGATCTTTGCATCATCAATTTTTGAAATCTATTCTTCTATGCTTCAGGCATTAGACTATTCTTTGAATCAATGCACTGCTCAAAAATTAATTCAAATAGAGGCAAAATGTAACACCCCAAAATTGGCATCTTGCAACCCTAACCAATTTTGTTGCATTTGTCATTCTTTTGAATCATCAAAGTCCTATTGTACTAGGCAATTCTGAGTTTTGACTGACTCTACTCAACCTAAGTGTCAAATGCAAAAAATCCTAAATCTGTATCAATCATACATTATATTTAATTCCTAAATATCAATCAATTGGCTAAATAAACCTCATGATTGAATTAATTTAATTATAAAGTCCTAGCACTTTAATTAAATTAAATTCACCCCTTTTAGATAAAACACATGAAAGGGAATTAAATGATATTTAATTATTAAATAAATATCCTCATTTCAATAATTGAATTTAATTGTTCAAATAATTGAGAAAAACACATTTATGAGGTCATATTCTATTTATTTAATTAAATATTCTCTCAAAAATCTTCTTTCCTGTTCAAAAAAGGAAAATTTGAAATAACAGTGCTTTAAAGAGAAAGAAAACAGTTAAAATCAAAAGAAAACAGTTAAAAACAAAGAGAAAACAATTCATTGTTTTCTTTTAAAGAAAGCTTGCTAATCTGAACTGGTTTTTTATCTGTTTTATTTCAAAAAGGAAACTAATTTCTATTCTGAGCAGACTCTTAGTCTATAAAAGAGCTCTCATTTCTCATTCAAATCCCGACTCATTTTTTATGCATTATTAGAATAACAAATTGCTGCTACATTTTTATCATCTCATTTCTAGTTAAAAGCTCTTTTTTGCAATAGATTAATGTCAATTTCTTAGATTAAATGCATTGCAATCATGTCTTATTTTAAATTCATTTAGATTAATCTTGCATCTTTCATGTTTTTAGATTAATCTTGCATTACATTGTATCATATTCATGGAGAAAAATCCTTCATTCTTAGATTGGTCTATGGTTGTGAGACTCTTGTTCTGAGAGCTATTCGAAACCCCATCTAGATAGAAGGTAACAGGTCGAATCATACAGGCATGCAGGATGAATAACTCATATTCACTTATGTATGTCGCTGATGAACAAGGACTATGTTGAAGTGTATGGTTAAGTAAAAAGGCCAAATTTAACATATACACATCCTAGTTCACCAAAGGGAGAGCCATTTTATCTACTCCCCTTTCTTTGTATGTGGGTCCTCTATGGACCCAGTGTCCGAAAATTCATTGGGGAACTTTTGAAGCTTCAACCGCTTCATCATCCCCTGTGTCAACCAGACAAAACGCCAGTTCTGGACTTCAAAATCATCCTGGAAATCTTCCCAAAAATCTTCTAAGTGAAGCTCATGCGGGGGGCTTCCCGGAGAAGTGTCGTTGCTATCTTTCCCACTGGATCAAAATTCTTCTGCTCCAAATAAAACTCTGCTAGCCCTAAACTTTTAAGTTCATTATCGAGTTCTTTGGCCACTACGAGGCTACAAGAATAGTTCCCACAAGAGATTGGGAATGGGACGTTAGTAACCTTCTTCACTGTGAAGAGGGCATGCAGCTCTAGAATCTGTCTGCAATATTCTAAAAAATTTATTTTATCCCCACAATGTTCGGGTAATAAGGAGGGTTTCTCAGAGAATCTGGTCACTCGAATTTATGTATGCTATTGATATTGAATGTAGTAGTGTCTATAAGTGCTGACCAAGTTTATTGATTCTTTGGAGAGCCGGTATCTAGCGTCCCGGGTAGGTGTAATAAGGTTGTAGTAAATGAAGGCATCATTCACTCGGCAGAAGCTAAGGAAACTGGCCTCCCATTGGACCTGTGGGAAATAATCCCATGGAGCAATTTGGTCTTAACTAGTCCCAAGCACACCTATTGTAAGTAATCCCTGGGTCACAGGGCATTTTTGTGCTAGTGCCCATAAAACGTAAGAATTCATATATAATTTGGGGGTCTGGGTGACCTTGAAAATCTGAGAGTCCACGTGATTGGCGATGATAGTGGCCCAATCAAAATTCTTCCCGCTGGAGGTGATGCCGAACAAGAAATAGTACATCCATGCCAAGAATTCCCGGGCATGGGGTTCTCCAAAGATCTTGTATAGAGTGATGATCCCCATTTGTATGCTTTCTTTAAATTCTATCCGAGGGATCTCCAATTTCATCTTTTTGAAATCCTTCCTTGGCACCTTAAGCCAATTATTATTGAGATATTGTTGGGCCATGTGTTCTAGTTTCTGAAATTCATCCAAGGCCAGAGACCAGGTGAGAATGACTGCATCGTCAAATTGGGGGATCCCCAGCCCTATAGCAAAAGTCCCAACATCTAGAGACACCATAGGCGTTGCATAGCCTTTCAGAACTGGGGCGATGAGCATGACATCCCAGATGACAGTGTTGTAGTGTTCTGCCAAAGTGAGAATAAGCTCTGGAGCTTGGACAGAGCAGGGGAAATAGGTAGCTTTAAGGATCCTAGAGCCGTACACATTGAGTGCCAGTGGATCTCTGGTTGTGTGTTGAATGAACATCATCTTTACTAAGGCCTGCATTTTGGCCCACATCCCGACACTTATGTTGGTGATTAGCTGCAACTTGGAATCAACTTTCAATCCCAGAATAGTGTCCCCCTTCAGATACTTCATTGTTAATAGGAGATTTTCTAAGGCCTTCTCGACCATCAGTATGTATACAAAAAAAAATATTATTTCGGATCCCAGAGACTTTCACCACCGCATTACACTTTGTTCCTGAGAGGATGTTAGTTCATGTCAAACCTCAAAAAATATATATATAATAAGAATGACTTAGGAATTTGACCTCTACCCAGGCTTCCGAGGATTCTAACTTGTGTGATGAAATGAGATAAGGACCAAAGGGGGACCTGGGACCCGAAATCTAGAAAACTAACTATTACACGATATGACCAGAAATTAGCTGTACTTGGCTGACATGGGAGTGTCACATGGCCATGCAGTAATGGGAGTAAATGGCATTAACATCGACAACTATCTGAACACGTGGGGAAATGAACACCACTTGGGCCAGTTTTGAATGCTCACATGTGGGAAACTTAACCTGCCATTAAGACTAACTTGACAGAGGAGAGAGAAAACCACCATGGCTCGAGCCAATGAGGTACAGAGTTTGAACCAGGCGATATTTGGCCAAGAGGGTGAGATCAACAAATTGGAAAAAACATGAAAGAGCATGGTGAGCTCGCCATAGACTAGGAAGGATATACAAACTTACAGAGGGCCGAAGCGCTACGAGAGTCAAAGCACAACTCGCAGGCTGACCAAAAGTGGGCATATATATAGCTATTCACAAGAGATTACAAAATTTACAAGGTACATGCAAATACTACATTAAAATACAACTGCACAGAGGGAATACATCCCTCTGGTAGAGCCATCCCACCAATGGGAGGAGACAAAAAGTGACACCAGAGATGGGGAACAGAAATAGACTAAAAACTAAGCAAGACAAAAAGAAAGAAAACTAGAAAATATGAAAATAGAAGGATGAGAGCCAAAGGACCTACCTAGAGACACAGATAATGTAGAAAGGTGAGCATGGGAGGCACTCTGCAATGACTATGAAAGCACCACTGTTTATTTTAGTTTGAACATCGTTAATCACCAAAAACAATTTGCATTTAATCACTTTGAATCGCCTTAATCACTCCGGGTGTTTTGATCACGGTAAATGTGAAAGTGACTGGTAAAACCTATTTATACCCTTAGGGTAAAAACACATTTCTTTCCCTCCACAAACTCTAGAACAAGCAAACCTCTAGATTCCAGGACAGGGGATTCCATGCAGCCACATCTTCTCGCAGAAGAAGACATGATGGCAAAGAATCCTGGAGTCTGGGATCCGGCTGACGCAAATAGACAAACACACTCTGGGACCAGGCCCTAAAGACAAAAGAAGACAAGAAGCAAAAGAAAACAACCCTCGTGGAAGAAAATATTGGAGGGAAACAAAGGAAACAAAAAGAAACCAAGGAAAAGAAAAAGAAAAAAAGGGGGACCCAACATTTTTCCAACAAAATATAGGGACGGGTATGCAGGGCATAACAAATTCCTTACCGTTGCACCAATTTTATAAGTATTGAATGGTTTTGTATGTGCTTATAACCTGTTTTCAATGGAAATGAAAAAGATTTGAGTGGATAGACAAGTGTGAATTTTCTTTTCAATTATTGAAATGATTCCTTACCACTACACCAATTTTACAAGTACTAACTTGATCAGCATCTGCTATAGTTGCACCTATGGTTGTGGACTCGGTGTCCTTTTTGGGATAGTGCGTAGGATTTTCAGCTCTCAATAGTGCTAGAGGATGTGAGACAAGTCTTTGAAAGAGAGAAACAAACCCTCTAGAGCCATCCCTGGTCCCAGGCCAGCATTTACTTTTCCACCATCACATGCCCTTTCTGCCAGGTCATACAGGCCCTGTTTGGGTGTTGTGCAACATGAATAGAGAAGATTATCTCAAGAAGATAGCACTTAGATATGTGTTTCAAAATTACTACAGTTTCAGCATATTATAGCTATTCAGATAGGTGATCTGAGCTTGTTTTTCATTGCATCAGACTGTACCAGATCCTATTTTGATGTCACAGTTGTATGTGGACCCTATTTTGTTAAAAACTGAAGTGTTATTGACTTGTATTCATATCAGCATTTGTTCATGTCCATTTTATATCTGCAGAATTTTTTATGAACTGTGCATATTTACCAATAATAAGAATGGGTATTTGACAGTGTAATGAAAGTAGTTTGTTTGCTTGAATTACCTTCTATTCTTTCACTAGAACTATTTGAATTAACTATAAACCCTAGATCTAAGGGGAGGGGACATAAAAAAAACCAGGTTTCAGATGCCTTAAGCCATAGGGCCAGCATGGTGGCAATAACTTAGGTGAGGTTTAATCTATGTGAAACAATCCGATAAATGCAATACACATCCATTTTTCCAATAAATGAGGATAGAAATGCAGCAAAGGACTTGTAATCTTGAATTTTGCCTACAAGATGATGGTATTCTATACCATGAAGGATGGTTATGCACCAGAGGACTTCTAATCTATAATATCACCTATGATGTGATGTTATTCTACACTATCAAGGATGAGTTTGTTTTTAGTGGAGGAGATTTGAGAGTAAGAATCCTTGAAGAAAGCAATAGCTTTCCTTATCAAGCACATCTTGGTGTAGCCAAGCTATGTATATCCGGAAACTCTATTTTGTTTTCCATAAAGGATGTAACTAACTTTGTTTCCTAGTGCTTAGAGTGTTAGCAAGTCAATGTTGGGCATTATTATCCTACACAAATATTGTACCCAAATAATTTGCTATGGTACAAATGATCAGCCATTTCCATGGATTTTGTGACAAGTTTTCCCAAAGCTCACAATAATCATGACAACATTGTAGTGGTTGTAGAGAAATTAATAAAGAAAGCACACTTCAAGAGGGTTTATAAAAGATATATGGCTTACCTGAAATGATCATTTTTGATAGGGACAAGCTGTCAACATCCAGATTCTTGACCACTATTTTATCAGCCATTGGTTCCAAACTCAACTTTTAGTACCACCTACCACTGGCAACTGACGACCAAATTGGAGGAGTAAATCAAATTCTAGAAGATATGCTTAGAATGTAAACAAAAGACCTCCCAATGTCATCCTTTGGATGGTTTATGATTTTGGATATCTAACAACAAAATCAAATTAGGGCTTGTGGTTGTAAGATATATAAATCTATTAAATAAACTCTGAGAAAGTGATTAAATAGTTTCCTTTGAATCATCATTGGATGGTAATTTCATACCAGCCTCCATAGGAAAAGGTCTAGCGACAATCTCTCATTTGGAAATTTTCCAACAAATTTTGGCAACTTCTTTTGAGAAATGAAGGCTACATTGTTATTTTTAATATTTCTACAAGTCTTAACCTTGGGCCACAAATCTGATTATTATATTATACCTGCTGAATTCTGCAGGTCTTATTTTTTGAACTGATTGTCATCCACACATACAAGGAGAATTCACCAGCTTGAATGCAATGTGTTCTTTATGGAAAATATTGAACCATTGCAAATGATAGATGTACACCTCCTCTTTGAAGCCAACACTAAAGAATGTGTTTTTGAAGTACAGTGATAATATTTGTGATAATATTTTTATTAATTCTTTTGACATATGGATTTAGATCAAGACTTCTTTGTCAATCTAGTGAGGTGAAGATCAATGTTTATGTGCTAGGCTTGTGTAGCCTACTTTTACCAATAAAAATTCTTCATTGAAAACCTTCATAATCAATGGTCATCATTACAATAGTGTTATACCCTTTGTCAAATAGCTCATGTGCCTTGTCTATTCTTCCACATTTTGCATACATATCTACAACAAAATTTGCAACTATAACACTAGGAATCAATCCATTTTCATTTATGATTTGATGGATGGTTGTATCTTGTTCTAGAGATCCCATTTGAGCAAAGGCAGGGAGGATACTGGTAAAGGTTGTGGAGTCTAGCTTTACACCCGAAAGTTTTATTCCTATAGTATAATCTAGTAGCATAAGAAGTTAGAGCCTGAACTGTAACAATCAAATTTTAAATTAATAAAGACTAATCATCCATCATGCATAATAATAAAAAATATATATATAAGGCATCACAGGTGTACAAAGTATTGGTGACATGATTACTTGAAGGATAGGCACAAAATAACAGTGTTATCTCAAATTCTCAAAATCGGTGGCGTTGTGCCATTACTAGATTATCTTTAAACTGCAAAAGCATTTCAGGGGGTGATTTACTCTTAATGGAGGGAACTTCATAAAAGGGAAGAGGGTGTAGATGGAAGAGTTGCTGTAGTTGGAAATAAAATTGTAGTTAGTGAATAATTTATGGGCGGCGTAATGGTAATTACTTACAAGTGGTTGAGGGTGGTTGCAGACGGTTGGTACTCTTAACCAACCATCTAGCTTTATATATGTAATTACTTTTTCCTCATAAGGTAGCATTGTCATGTTGTATGTATTAGACTCTAGTAATAAAAGATAACATCTTCCTACCATGCAACTATAATTGTACTTTCTTTCTGGTATTGTTTATGGTATTATTTTGGTACACTCTTTACTCTACGTAATAAAGAAGTCCCTTTGGGAGTAAACATTTTGGAGCTCTTGTTGTACAAAGCTTGGAGATATAAACCGCACAAAAGAATGGTGGTAGGTAGTATGGTAGTATAAATAGACAGAGCCATCATTGTTTTAGTACTCTTTCCTTACAGACAAGAATTTGTAGCTACGGTTTATCTTAGGAGATCATGTGCTTCCCATATTTTTCTAATATGGTGTTGTTTAATATTTTTTGTAGTTCATTCTATGAATCTTTAAGGAACTCCTCAGAGTCAGGACTATGAAGGAAAGAAAAGGATATTCAAAAGTAAAATGAAAACCATTTATTTCATTGGTGAACAGCAGGGAACGCAGTCCTCTAATTGGGGGAATGATAGCTCAAGGTGAAAAAGGATTCTAAGGATATGCAAGCAAGATGATTAAAGAAGTAGTTCATTCTTGACAAATAGAATCATACCTCAAAAATCCATCCAAAGGTTCAATGAGAGGTTCCCAAAAGTCATTCTTTTCATTGTATGACCTTGTCACTAATGTCAAATTTACTGTTGAATTGAATTGATCGAGTCTTCCATGAAAACTTGACATGATACTAGTGAAAGAAATGTTCAACAATGGAACTATTTGCATGGAAAAATGAAAAGTGAAAACCAATGTCAAGAAGCTGATCGATTCCATGGTTTAACCATCATCATATGCTTCAAAATTAATGAGATATAAGATTTTTATAACCATTTTTATCACAAATTATATGAGAGTGCATGCAAGTGAAGTGTCACATGGCATCATTCCTACCCATGTGATGCTTACCAGACCCCCAAAATCATCAACAAGTGTTGTTGAAATCCTTTGTACTTGGGCATCAATCACTAAGCCATCTGGTTCATGGGACTTGGTCTGATCAGCCAGTCTCAAGGAAAACCTTCTCAGTGATTTTTTTTATTCCACTTCTTACAAGGAATGTACCAACCTAAAAATTGCCTCACATGGTCAGATTCTAGAAAAATAAAATAAAAATCTCAATTATATGCTTTTACAAAAAGTACTCAACATATTATACCTCACTATCTAGCATCCATATACTAAAGTCTTCTATTGTGTGTTTAATTTTAGTTGTGTCCCAAATACTGTTATCAGGGAAATGAGCTCTAGTTACTAAATCATTACGAATACATCATAATGATTTGAATTCACCTAGTTTTAGGGAAGATTTTCTTGAAATGCATCCCAAAGAAGCATATCCCGGAGGATCCTAAGGAAACCAGAAAGAGATACTTTCCACGCCTCTATGTTTATATACTTTTCCCATTTTTATGAAGTCAAATGGTGGCTTCAAAAGAACCCCATCATTTAGATCATGAAGAATTAAACTTTCATTTGGAGGCTCAAATCTACATTCCACATAAATTTAACAACAAAAAAGTGTTGTTAATAGCAGACACTTTAAGTACAAAATAAAGAAAAACATTATACCAAATACCAATTGACCTGTACAATGAAGAAGTGAACATATGTCTTACCCTGGGGTTGCAATATCACCAAGGTAAACAAATCTAGATGGAACTTGAGGACGCCAAATAGAAACTTTTTTTTTCAACTACTCCCTCTGTTCCACCAGACTAATTGAAACTATGCTACACTTTCATATCTTCTACAGGATGATATGGATGTGGATCGTTCTAAATGCATAACCTCTTTATTAGTAGGAACATTGCTTCCATGAACAGACTTTGGAATGGAAGCTTGCAAATGTTCATCATTGTACCGTAACATGATGAAGCAAAATTCATAGGCTAGAAACTTTCCATGCCCAGTTTTAGATTGAGATGGAAAAAAGGTTCCTATAGAGTTGTCAACATTCCAAAATGTAGGCCTTTCTCTCTCAGTATCCCTGTCAAAGAAACAACAAAGCAAATGTAGGCCTTTCTCTCTCAGTATCCCTGTCAAAGAAACAACAAAGAAAATGACAAACAGGTGAAAAATAAGGAAAAAGAAAACAATTAAAATGCTTAAACCTATAATATAAATTGATCTTTAATAGCTCAAAATGATATTTATTTCATTTGGAAGAACAAGGAAGGAGAAAAAATAATTAAAGTTGAAAATACATTTCATTTAAACAAAACCCAGCTTTATGGCCTAATTACCACTTTATGGCCTTGATACTTTCATTTTTTCAAGGGTTTGGAGGACTCTTGGAGCTCGGTTAAAAGCAATAAAATTGTGAAAAATTGCATGCTACTCCTTGACTCTATTGGGGGATGTTGTCTCCAGATCCCTGCTCTAGTTTGAAAAAAGGAAAAAATAAAACAACAAAAGACATTTTGGGCCATGTCAGATAGAATAAGCAACATTCTTTATTCTTTTGATCTTTTTCCAATCAAATCTAGTAATTGAATTGCATTTATATTTTTTAATTTTTGGTTTTCCAGCTAAACCTATCTCTTGTAATCCTCAAATGGTTGTAACAAAATTTACAGAGTTGTCTGAGATACAGGTCCAAAATCCCACATAGAGCTAGTTATATTGCACCAAGTGATGCAAGCTCTTCTCTACCAAAGTTCATTTCCATGTTGTGATTATTGTTTTTGGTGCCATGGATGTCATAATCCATTAGTGTTGTACACCTAAATCACTTGAGAATGTTTAAATAATTTGTTAAATAATTTGTTTGCTTCAATTCAAAGCTGCTTTGGCACACAATTGATTATGTATATGTGTTAATGTGACTAAAATAGCTTCTAATTGATAAGCTTATTATGTCATTAATGTTGATTTATTAAAGTGTACATGGTAAAAGTTTTTTAAATCCTTAAAAAAATTTGTATATTACATGATTTTTTTAATTTTTTGAGTTTGGTCTTAGGCAAAAATTGCCTGCAGTTTTTAGTATCATACAATAATCTTTAAAACACAAGAGGTTAGGCTTAACATGTCTCTAGTTTCTTGACATTGTTTCTTGTGATGCCTGAATAGAGGGATTTCATGGCTTACAAAAGTCATGTCTAAGATGGTTTGAACTTTGCAGTAAGTGTACATATGGTTAACATGAGTTAAATCAGATGTTTCTGTATTTAAGTACTTCCCTTTTCAAATCTAGAATGTTTCGATTGATGAAATTTTAATTCCCTGTCTGGTTCCTTACAGGAAGAGCAGTTCAAACGAATGTTTTGAATTCCAAATGAAGTGTCCAAATCCCTACCTATTGGAGAGAGGTATTCTTAATGGTATTTTTGTGGCGTTATTTTTGTGCAAGCCTAGAGCCTATTTGAATGTCAATCATATTTTATATTGCACGTTGAGTGCTGGAAACATTTCTGAGCCTAAGAAAGCTAAGTTGTCTAAGCCACCGAGATACATCGACACTCATGTTCATGATGTTTATCCTACTACAAAACCTGGTGACAAGCTTAAGTTACTTGGTCCTAGAGGGAAATCTAAGGTTCTATTCCCACATTCTTTTCAGGCCAAATTGGCAGAGATACTTATTTGAATTTTATATTTGAAACACTGCTTTATTTAGTTTTTAGTTTAATTGCTTGTATTTTGTGTGAAAATATATGACAGCACATTCTCCTTTCCAAAATTCTACCTTATCGCAGAAACAGAAAAAAGAGTTTGGCAAAACTTCTTCACCATCTAATGAAAAAGTTTCATCAATGTTTTCCTTGTAGGTTTTAAGATCGATTTATTAATTTATAAATTTCAATTCTTGTTTTGCAAAATATGCAGGTTAGGTTGAATGACTTACATGATTTGTGAGAAATGGTAGGAGAATAAATGGAACTAAAGCATTAGACTCAAAAAACATACCCTCCCAAAAGGTTCAAACAACTTTCTTAAAAAGTCTTCATTAGCATTGATTGGAAGATTGCTAACAAATGCAATTTTAACCTGCATTTCAAAAAGCATATCATATCAAAGAAGAAACATACAATACAGAATTATTTGTCTCAATCATGCATGAAATGCATATAACCCAATATGAGACCCTAAAATACAACACAAAGAAAAAATAATTTACCTTTGCCAATTCAACAGGGTCTGCCTCTAGTTCACTTTTAGCCCAGTCCACTATAGGATGCCACTTGCCTCCAAGCAAAAAGTCTTGTTTGCTCCCAACTCGATGAGCACAATCTGCAGCCTATTATGGAATTTCCCAATGGACCAAATCAAAATGAGGGGAAGTTGGGATTGGGTTTATGATTCTAAATGTAGAAGCCCTTGATTTCTTGATTGTGAGAGAAAAATTTCAACCAAGATGAATGAGTTGAAATGATTTGAACACAAAGATGAGAACTTTTCTAGTGATATTGATATTTCAACAAGTTCAATATGTGTTGTTTCAGTTGTAGGATTGCACTTTTTGTCAAAGTAATTTGTATTTGAACTATATCTGCAAGTAAAATAAACAAAACTGAGACCTAGAAATATATGTTGCCACCAGATTAACCATGTCCCAACTTTCGATCTCCAAAATAGTATGGCATGATATAAAATTGATTGTTATCATCAGTCAAAAATAAATGAAATATAACATAGCAATCCACATGCATTACATCACACTGAGGTTTCTACTATTGCTGCAGTCCGGCTCTAAAATTATGGTATTAAAGATGGCATACCTACTTAGAATTTAAGTATGCCCCAGATTCGACTAGTGCAACAAGTTTTAGCATTTTATTTCTTGATGGACAAAATCAATGGCATCCAATGCACCAGTTGTAGAAACCATGTAGGAAATTTTCAATTGATTTTTTTTCGTAAGAAAAACACCGAGATATAATTGCTCAATTTTTTGATGTAACTGGGCAGCAGAAAGACTTGACTTTTGCAGCAGTATTGCTGGTATAAAAATTGGTTGATATCAACATGCAACATCCATTCAAATATACCTAGAAGATAATATCCAGTGAAGTGCAAGAAATTTACCCTTTGTAACTGTAATTATGTTGTGATGTTACAGAATGTGCAAGGTCACAGTGTGAGATCACAAATACTTGAGCTTTGACTGATGCGATATTTTGATAAATTCTAACATATTACTTTTGAATTGGGAAAACTAGAGTGAGAACAGTTTTATTGAGAATGTATGTGCAATTAAATTATCAAAACAAAATAGCAAGAACACGAATTGCAAGTACGTACCAAAAATCATCTCAGATTATATCAAGCTTCAGAATGAGTAGAGGGATTGATGTATTGGATTTGTTCAACTATTCCATATAGATGTATCAGATGTCAGGCTGGTATGGAGAACTATTCATGTAGGTGGGACACACTTCATAAGCATGCCTAGATGGGTAAAAGTACAGAACTGTGTCACACTTGGGGACCATTTGACATGTTTCGGCCGGACATACGTGGTGCACACGCGGTGCCAAGTGGCATCGATGTGGCGTCAAAATCTATATAAACCCCAAAATCGGTTAGAGCGGCTCATTTGCACTGAGTGCCTTCTACGATTTGAGGAGCGGAATAGGGGTACTTCGGCCGAAAATAGGTAGGAATTTTTTTTATTTTTTTTAATGTTTTTTCAATGTTTTTTAATGTTTTTTAATTTTGTTATGTTAAATTAATGTAATTATACTATTATTTGATGTTTTTTGTTTTTATTTTGTTATTTATAATTTTGGAAAATATAAA
>MU225325.1:6544504-6562170 GCA_018584345.1 Thuja plicata | reverse complement strand
TCATTATTTTACATCATTTTCAAATTCTAAACACAAATATCACTTTTATGTCGTTAAAGTTCAACAGTTTTGCATGTCGTGGTCCTCTTCCTTTGTTAAAGTGTGACACAGGTTTGTACTTTTACCCAGATATCCACCCAAATGTCATGCACCATAACCATTAATGTATTGGATTTTTTCAATTTTCCCCCATATATGTATCAGGTGTCAGGCTCAGGCTAGTATGGGAAAGAATTAATGTAGATGAAGCACACTTCATAAGCATGTCTCAAGATTGGAAAAATGCTATGAATACGAGAACTTGTTTAGAAGAAAATGCATGCAAGGAGAATTATTACATGAATCAAATAATATACCAAATGGCACATATGAGCAATAAGATTTATGCCAACAGTTCCACATCCTATTTTCAGTAGGAAAATATTATTTACAAAGAGATAAAGATGAATTGACAGGAAAAGGCGTGACTGAGGACATGGTCCATGTGAGATGCTTTCAATAGCCACCCAGCCAAAAGGGAAAATAGGTTCTCAAATCAATATTATACGCAAGAACCATAAACAATGCATAGAGAAATTTCTAAATTTGCAATAAAACGCACGTCTTGTTTGCTTAACATTCTTTCAGTAGGATCTTTCATGAGACACTGCCTTTTCAATTTTATTACAAAATATAAGAAAAACATTAAATTCCCTACAATAAGGAAGGTGATATTCATAAGACTCTTAATTAGTAGCCTCTATAATGTTACTTGTGTTTAGAACCAAAAAAAATGGTTAAAGAACAAGGCATTTCTTACCCCATATGAAGAAAAGTGAACAAAAGCAAATCCTCTATTGTGTTTCTTCTTGTCTGGATTTGATTCACCTGTTCTTAGAGGCATGGCAAGGTCTACAGATACAACTTCCTAAAATGAATGAGATAGCATCCCATAAGAAAATTGAACATCAATTAGAATTGGATGCTTGTTAAGAAGGGAAAAAATAATACAGCTACATAGATGAGTTTATGTAAATTACATACTTGACAAACCATAGAGTCTACATATTCAGGAAGCCAATCTGAAAAATGAAAAATACAAAATACATTACACTACAAACTAGGTCCAACTTTACCCATCATGAATTATACATTCTCACATTTATGACAGAATTAATACAAAGGAACACTTGATAGAGATGCCAAATTTGATAGGTGTTAGAAAAAAAAATAATAACTTGGAATAAAAAATATGTACAAGCAAAACACATATTTTCAACTAGTTCTACAAAAAAACCAGAAAAATGTTTTACCCTTTCGAAGGTTTCCTAAAAAGAGCATATCCCTGTCAGAAGAAGCAACCACCCCTATCTTTTTGCCTTGGAAATACAAGCATAAATATAATTAGAAGTTGCTGCTAGCAGGTAAAAAAATTCATTATAATAAAACCAATGTAAAAATTAAAAACATTTTCACTCCACTTGTTCAAGACATAAAACATGTCAACACACAGAAGTTAATGCTCGTTCAAATAAACACTCACTGTAATTTTGTCTTTTTCCTTTTGAGCTTTCAAGGCAGCTTCTTTAATGGAAAAATGCACAAAACAATACCCCTGATATTTTCCAATCATTTCAAGACAACTGATTAGTTATATTATATTTAGAAACAATAACAAAAAAGCTACTTGTGCACTATCAATCATATTACTTACTATGATTGCTCACATCTCCACTTTATGAATAATGATTTCATTAAATTCATCTACAAAATATCATCATTAGAAGATGTAAAGAAAGAATAAAGCAGTCATCTACCTTGAAACCTCTATTCTAGTCCTTCATCATCCTAGTCTCTACAATCTCCCCACAAGAAGAAAAGAATTGAATAGAAGACATCACAGATCCAAATGTCAATGAATACATTTTCATATTTTAATCCAAGAAGTTACTAAAACAGAAAGAAAGATTCATATTAAATATATTCAAGCTTATGTTTATGAGCTATACTATTCATACATTGCCTTCAAATTTCATTATATTCAGATTTATTAGAGTCATTACCTTGACTTATGATGATAATAATATATGCTCCTGTTAATGGAATCACAGCACCTCAAATAGAAGAAGGCACATCAACTGGTCTCCTCCTCCAAGAGGGCATCCAAAAACAAAATCATATATCTCTCTAAGAGAAAACTCTGCTATAGTTGTAGCTAGTTACACCATTGACAATTATTAAAGTACCATCATTAGTTTAGGGGCTACTCGCCTTGATTGTGGAACCAAAAAAGAAGCACAAGTCCTCTATCATTAAAGTGCTCAACTTGGTTTGATACATTCAAATTTGAAATAACAAAACTCATAGTTCACATAGCTTCTCAAACCATCATTACTACTATGATAATAACATGTACACCCAGATGGAAACTAAACAATCAACTAGAGAATGAAAGAAGATTAGTAGCAGCATTCATCACTATCCCGTTGACATTTTCTCATTAATAACAAAGCACAGCAACGAAAAAGATAAAATAATTACAAGGGAAAGAGAGAGTGGAAAAATGTCTATAAAATCACTATAGTACTCAACAGACTAGTATCTTGAAAATTTTTAAAATGCAAGAAAATGCACTACAATGGGAATTTTGATGGCAGGTAAGCCATAAGAGGCAAAGTGCACACTAATCACAAAAAAAAAATTAACCTCGCCAAATTAAATAGTATGAAAACAATTAAAGCCTTGTATTCTCAAAGTTGTGCAAGTCACCGACCCAGTTTAAAGACTTTCGTATCATGGTGACCTTGGAGATCATCTTTTCTACTCTCCAGGCTGAAGTAGGGGTGAGAAACTTGCCTGTTTCTTCACTCTGCAATGATACAGACATAATCATATTCTATTTTTGTCAATAAATTAGAATGAAGCACTAAATAAATAAATAAATCTTCAGTCAAAATTGAAATTATAATGAAACCCTAGGTAAATGTAAGTTTTCTTTAAGCAAAATTGAAATGGTAAGGAAAGCCTAGGTAAATGGAAATTTTCTTCAAGAAAAATCAAAATTGAAATGAAACCCTAAATAAATATGTCCAACAATTTCATCCATGAAGACATGAGCATCCAAAGTTCCATCGACTAGTAGAAATGCATATAAAGTGACAATGGATTCTCTGCAACTACTATCATATCTTCCTCCCAATCAACCTGTGTGTGGACGGTATTTGACATCTCAGAATATGTAGTGATGGCACTCTCTGCAAATGGATTTGAACTATTAGAAAAAATATGTTCAAATTAACAAAGGCATGATAGAAATTCACTTCCCGCCACACTTCTATATTTTACCATCTATTGAAAATGTAATGATTCTTTTGTTTGAATTTTTAATGTAAGACAATTAAATGAGTTTTAAATTTTAATTTAAAATAATAAAAATGATAATTTAAGTATTAAGATGATATAGTAATTTTATCTTTAAAAAATGTACTAAACTAGCCTCTTATGTAATAATGCCTTGACTCAAGTTAGAGATTGGAATCATGAAGCTTTGTCAAAATTAGAACTCAAATCTCCCTCCTATTTTAAAGGCCATGTGATCTCTTCTTTTTTACTCTCATTTTCAATAAATTGACAATTTTAAAATCCTAAATGGTTAAGTATTTAGGATTTGAAATAAAAGACAAATCTCTTTAACATATAAAATACACTTTTGAAACCTCGTAAATCAAGGAGATTCCTCTACCACATAAACCCTTTAATAAATTTAAAAGAAAAACATAAACAAGAGTAAGACAATATAAAGCATATACCAAAGAAGTTATTCAGAATGAAGACCCACACTATCAAAAATATAACTCTCTGGACAATTGAGGTTGGAAACTTGAATTACAATGTACTATTACTATAGCTAAATCTATTGCAAATAGTGTACATAATATAATAAATAAGATCTAGCAAATGAAAACCCTAGACTCTGAAAACAACTAAATGCATTATAGAAAAATGAAAAGAAAGGATAAGATTTATCACCTAAGCATCTTTCAGTATTGAGATCACCTGAAATCCAGATTTCTGGCATGAGACCTGTGTATATGGATTGCTCACGCAATAATCCTATTGGTGAATAAGCAATAAGCCTATTTGGTCCTTTATTTGGTCATTTTTGTTTAGGTGACTAATTATTTAGTCATTTATTTGGTAGTTTATTTATTCATTTATTTGGTAGTTTATTTAGTCATTTATTTAGTAGTTGATTTAGTCACTTGTATTTAGTCATTTATTTGGTAGTTTATTTATTCATTTATTTAGTAGTTTTTTTGGTAGTTTATTTAGTCATTTATTTATTAGTTTATTTAGTCACTTTTATTTAGTCATTTATTTGGTAGTTTATTTAGTCACTTTTATTTGGTTAACCTTGTGATTTTACCTGGTGACTAAATTGGTCACTTATTTAGTCATCTATACTTGTAAAGTAGTAGAATATGATCAATTTTAGTCATGTGACCAAAACATTTAGTGGTGTGACTAAAAATTTTAGTCACGTAGTCACATATTTGCCAAAATGTACTAGTGTGGCAAACAGGTGGCTATGTTTATCTTGAACTACATTATTTTTAGGTATGGGATACCCTCTTCAATTGTAACAGACAATGGGGGCCAATTTAAAAACCAAGACATCGAAGACCTTTGCACACAGTTTCAAATTATGTAGCATTGTTCTTCAATCTATTATCCTCAAGGTAATGGACAAGCTGAAGCATCTAACAAGAACATTCTTAAAATTCTACATAGAACTGTGAGTAAGTTTGGTAGAGACTGGCATTTACAATTAAATCTAGCACTTTGGGCCTACAGAACAAGTATTAGAACACCAACTGGAGCCACGCCATTTGCTCTATTCTATGGCGCTGAAGTAGTATTACCTATTGAGGTAGAAATTCCATCTTTGTGGGTATCTCTCCATGGTCTTGTTACTGATGACCAATACCGCATTGATAGGGTGAATGCATTAGAATTCCTTGATGAGTGCAGGCGAAAAGCATTCGATCACCTGCAAGTGTACCAAAAATGCATGTCAAAAGGGTACAATAAAAAGGTCAAACCACGAAAATTTCAAGTGGGGGATCTCTTTCTCAAAGAGAATCCTAAGAACCAGCCAAACAAAGAATAGAAAGGAAAGTTTGAACCCAACTGGCTGGGGCCTTATGTCATTACTGCAACTTTTGGGACTAGGGCATATCAGTTAGCTAAACCTGAGGGAGATGTTCTTCCTGATCCCATTAATACTCTATATTTGAAGTGGTTCCATGCTTGATATCTAGCTAGCAGAGCCCGTGCAGTGAAAATCTCATCAAATACCAAAAAATTAGAAAATTGATCCTAAAGAAATCTAAAACAGTGGAAAAAGTCCTAAAAAAAGGTATCCTTGGTGAAAACCTGGAAAACAGGTGCCTTGATACTACAAAAAACTAAAAATAAATAAAAAAGAACAAAAAATTTGAAAAAGAGAAAATTTCTTTGATGAAAACATGGCAAACAGGCGTCTTGGTAGAAAAAATAAAAAGCTTTGTCGAGTGGTGAAAACCTAGCAAACAAGCATCACTTGAACTCTGTGCTCTATCTATCAATGCATTGATGAAACTAATCTTTCATAATTGCACCTATGCTATTTGGTGACTCTGATTCCTTACAAATGTTCTATCCTTTCTTGGGATTTTTGTGCATTTGTGTCTTAGGAATAGTCATTCTACAATGGGGGCATCTTTGCTAGCATGTTAGTTTGCATCTGCTAAGTTGTCCTAGGTTCCTGTCTAGGATGGTTCACCTCTCAAAAATAGTA
The DNA here is from genome assembly GCA_018584345.1 of Thuja plicata. Lineage (NCBI taxonomy): Eukaryota > Viridiplantae > Streptophyta > Pinopsida > Cupressales > Cupressaceae > Thuja > Thuja plicata. Next base: position 6,556,352 of record MU225325.1, on the reverse strand, counting down.
TTTCTCAATACTTGCATCAAAATTTCACTATCACAAACAAAGGTGTTTCTTCAACACCACCTACCTGTAACAGACATCATACTAGTGTTTCTCAACACTTTAATCACAAACTTTAAACAATCTAGTGTTTCTCAACACTTTAATCAAACACTTTAAATGAACTAGTGTTTTTCAACACTTTAATAAAAAAATGTACTTTTTTTTTCAACACTTTAATCAACCAGTGTTCCTAAACACTACATTGGATTGCAATTGCTGACAAAGTTAATCTCATATACTCAGACATGAAAAAAAAACATATTTCTTAATTCCAATTCTGATTTATGAATCTCTACTATGCTTGAAAAATGAATCTACATTATTTCTCAATACTACTTAAATACATAGTCTAATTTTGGTTTGATTATGATTCTTTTATGTTTTGATGATGTTTCATACTAGGGGCATCTAAGCGGTTATAAATTTTCTTTGATTGATTATCAATTGGTGATTGTTATGTCTTTCGAGTTACTCCATGACATCTATTCAAAGACAAAGAGCCGCAAGGACAAGGGGCATAATGTTTTCTTGGTTTTCTGCGTATGGTGATTGTTCAAAATGATCCTATAAATTTCACGTAACTTGGATGTTTATGGTAAGGTCTACCAACATGAGTGGATAGCTGCATATATATCAATCCTAGTTATGTGTAAACTACGGTGAGGTTGAAACAATTTTCTTGTCTGTTTTATAAATTAGATTCTCACTAAGGTTTATGCTACATGATGTACCCAAGGATATGAATTTTCAAGGTCATTGGGGGTCACATATCTTACATTACACTTGAACACAACCTGAATCTTAATAGTAAAAGGAGATAATTAACTGGTCATCATGGATTCTATGCCTTGATGCCTAAGCTTATTTCTGACATTGCATCCAACACATGACATAGTATTCATGCTTTCATGATACAAGTGGTTATTAGTGGCAGGTGTACTATCAGGTGACATCTATTATAAAAATACCCAATGATGATAAAATGCTACAATGTATGCAAATTAGTGACATTCCTAAGAGTTTGCATGTATATGCATTTAGAGATTGCATGATTCATTTGGAAGAACAGCATAAAATACTTGATCTTAAAATGATTTCTTGATTCATCTAAAATCCAAGTTACTTACATAATCAATATTACTGATCAAAATTTTGTTGCATATCCATGAGATACATTTTGCATTCATAAATGAGAAAGAGAAAAGACAAAAACAAAGCATTTAAGAATTGCATTTATTTCTACATCCTAAGTGCATCCATACATTTATTTGCATAAAGAAAATCTCAAAAATATTCATTTGCATATTCACTTAGCATCATTTGAAACACATTTATATTAGTAATAAATCAAAGAGCATGAATGATGTCATCACATATCTAATCTAACTCATCAGGAGATCAAGATCATAATCACATGATCATCAAAACATCTATCAAAGCAAGAGAACCCATGAACATATAAAAATCATAAACAACTATCTCAGATATATCCAATATAGAACAAATCAAAAATATGGTGTTGTCTACAAAAGAGTATCAGAGTATCAATGAGGAACAAATATAAATGTATAAAATTCATGTTACAAGAAATGATCTTAGAAGGATAATCTCAAAATATATCAAAATGCAGAATCAAGACTGGCTGCCACCCTCTCCCTGATCTGGAGGAGGAGGTGGTGGTGGTACAAATGGAGCTAGTGGAGGCATGGCCCCTTAGACTGTTGAACAATGCATGAATAGGAAGGTTCTCTCTGACCCTCTGGAACCGCGGCATGATATAAACTAAAGCAATAAGCTTCTCTTTTTCCTTGGTGAGTAGCTACCCAAGCTTGGTTATCTCTCTACCTTGATCATATCACCCTGTTTATCCCTCTCTGCTCTAAGACACTAGAGTTTTGCATCCTTGTCTGCAATTAAGGCATCACCATCTCTTCCTGAGCCTCTACCTATGTCATGTCCTGTAGGCCTATCCTATGGCCTATCCTATTGAGTATCCTGCTAACTCTTTCGCTATCTCTACTTCTCTCTAGTCAGTAGTAGACTTGGATCTCTCTAGGAAGAAACAAATCTAAGATGAGACCATCGACATCTGGCACCCTCTCCATTCCCTCCCACAACACCTCCACCCCTATCATCTCTATCATCATCTTGATCATCTGGACCCTGTCCTCTGTCCAGAGGAGGGTTCCTCCCATCTTGCCTCTCACCATCTCTACCACCATCTCTCCCTCCATCTCGTCTCTCCCTCTGAGCTCCCCCTCTACCTCTAATAGGTCAATCATCAATAGGATCATAATCTAATGGATCCTTGATGCAAGGAACTGCCTCCTTAGGAGCTGCAAAACTTGGAAATGGATGTTGTAACATTTGCGCAAGATATCCATCTCAGCATCTTGCATCTGCAACATCTAGAAAAAGGTCCCAAGAAACTGCAACCATATCTCTGATGGCACATTGCACTGTCTCATATACTAATCAAGTACCCCATAATGGCTCTTCATAATGAATACATGCGTTTACTGCTAAATCCTGGCATCTATCCTGCACATGGCCGTACTACCTCAATACTTGAGTAACTAGGAAACGCTCTACAATGCACCTAATCCTACCAATCAAATATCTACTCTAAAAGAAAAAAGGCATTTGTCGCCTGTCAGAAATCCACTCCTCACAGTCAAGGTATGGTCACCACACTACTCCTATCATATCATCAAATAGATGGTGCCAATATTCTACCTTACCCAGATGGGGCTATTGAATCCAACCTGAGTACATATACACATATGGCTATTAATCTAACAGCTACCTGTCTACTCTCAGCCGTGTAATTGGGATATTCTCCTAGGCCTAGATCTGTAACACAAGGATGCCAACAATCATGCTACGTGAATACTAGTATACAATCTCATACAACTCACTATAAATGTGGGCCAATATGTAGTTGTCTCGTGCATATCTCCGAGATGAAATGACCATCTTCTCCAACAAATCTACCCATCCAACCATAAATCCATGTTGTCCTCGATCAGGCACAAGGACGCCTCCAATCAAACCAGCTAAATACATAAGAAGATGATCGTAATGATCACACATATAATCCCAACTGAGGTATATTCGATGAGCTATAGTATCATCTCCAAAGAAACACTGAGTCGTGGCAATGGTTGTAACAGAAGTGGAATCAAACTGCACCTCTGGACCCATCATAGGAACTTGAAGTATGCACCATACATCCTCGGGTGTGATAGTCATCTCACCATTTGGAAGATGGAAGGTGTTGTGCTTAGAATGCCATCTCTTGGCCAGAGGAGTCAACAACCCTCGATTTACCCTGATGTCGGGTAAATCTCTTAGTGATAATAGACCTACACGAGCGACTAGCTCTACCTCATCACCAGTCAAAGATCTCGACAAAGCCAGGATACGACCAAGGTATGGTCCTCAAAATGATACAACCTCAAAAGGAACCTGTTTAAAAAAAGGATAGCAATTACAAGTTCAAATTAGTACTCTATCTAAGACAACTAAATAGAAAATTAATCAGCTAAGTGTTTATGATCATCAGACAGAGAAAAACAATCAAAATTTGAAGAAAACTAAGTCTAAACCCAAAAATGATTTTGTTCCTACAGGGTGCGATCCCTTTTATGCAATGTGATTTGCAATTTCCAGATGTGATGGGGCATCCAGGAAGTGATCTTTTTTTTACAGGATGCGACATGGGATGCAGCATGCAACCCTATTCTTACAGGATGCAAAAACATTCAAATTCCTAATTTCAATTACCAAAAGTGATGAAAACCTAAAAATGGGAAATGATCCAGAAAATACAAGAAATGACACGGCAAATTTGGTGAAAATAGGATGCGACACGAGATTAACCGGGTGTGATCCTAAATACAGGAAATGACTCAGAATTAAAATGCATATAACTACTACCAACATGCATAAAACTAGAATCTGAAAATTTAACAAGGTAGGTTTTTGAGTACTTACCAGAGGTGGGTAGTCAGTTGGACGCTGATGTCATCGGATAAGCTCAAAATGATGCTTCTCCATAGGGACCACCATCTTCTCTGCAGATCTCTCTAAATTACCAAGGATAAAAGTGAAAATGAATAGGTAAAAAGTGAATTTTGAGACATATATTTGACTTTTTGAGCTATTTAGGAGCTCTGGAACTCCTTCCAGACAACTAAAACTCAATTTTTTTTCTCTTTCTGATCAATCAAGAATGAAATTGAATGCACATACAATTTTGTACACAGCACGGTAAAAAATTTACGACAGTTACCAAAAATGCATAATTGCTCCATATGTTCTGAATATGGTTCGCAGGCTTTACGCAATAAGATTTTCGGGTTCTATATCATCAAATTACACATTATTCATCAAAATCTTGGTCTGACATCATTTGATCAGACTCAAAACTCATATTTTAAACATGATTAACTTGGTAAAATTGTGTTTTCTCTTAACACACCTTCATTTCTCCATTTCTTATAATTGATTCTTTCTCGATTCAATTGATCAGTTCAAGTGATATATCATTCTAAAGAGGTATTTATTTCTTTTTCCTTCAATTTCATCCCTAAGGGGGCATTATCACACTAAAAACAATCAAATTCTTGCTCAAAATAGTATTAAAAATACTTCTTCATCAAAAGACTAAAGGCATGATAGTTCCTTGACTAAGTCATGACCGTTGGATTGAAGGCTTCGGTTCTCACAAGCTAGATATCTTATGTCTACTTTTCTCAGATTCTTATTAAGCTCCTGGTAGCTTTGTACTGACCTTTGTTCAATCAAGTTCAAGGTCAGTATTATCAATTCTTGGATGACAACCAAGTTCAAAATTGGTATCTTTAAGATCTTTTCTTATTGACCTTTGTTCGATCAAGTTCAAAGTCAATTCTATCAGTCTTAGTTCAATCAAGTGTGATACTGATCTCATCAGACATTTCATTCGATCAAGTGCAAAATTCTCAAAATTTATGAAGTCAACATCAAAGCTTTCTTTGAATCAATGTGATCCTTGCACATCAACTCAAACTGGGGCAAATATAACCACCCTAATTTGGTCTACTCTAGCCATAGACCCTATTTTCCCTAAGTATGTTCATACACCTAATTATGTCAAGACAATTCTTCAATTTATTGGCATAATTCATTTAAATCAAATTTAATGTCCTAAGTGATTTAATCACTAAATTACATTAATTTCCTTAGCTAATTCAATCAAAACAAATAAAAAACATGGCTAAAGTAGTTAAATAAAAGGAATTAAATAATTCCTAATTACATTTCCATTTTCAAAAAGGGAAAGTCAAATCCCTAAAAAAGGGGAGTTAAATCACTTGGATCACCTCACATGGATCACCAAAGATTCAATCCCCACCTCTCTTCCACTTTCAACCCTAACCTCTCATTCACCAAATTCTTCTATAAATAGAATGAATTTTAAGCTCAATGGGCCCCTAATTTGATATTTCAATTTGCAATCATATGCTCCTCTTATTTTTATAGATATTCATGCATTTTAGCTCAATCTTTCATTGCATTGTTATAATCTTTCATTTTGGAGCTATTAAAATGAACATTTCTTGAGCATTTAGAGTAAATTCATTTGAATCCTCCATTCCAAGTTGTATATGTCACTGATTAATGCATAATCTGAGGAAAATTATATCATTCTTCACACTCTTCTTAGATAGGAAGCAATAGGTCAATTTTAGTGATTAGTTTGCTTGCTTACTCTTGTTTTTCACTAATATAATGACTTATTGAAGTGTTGTGTTGCAGACAATAGGTACACAAATAAAACACACATTATCAAGAACCAAGAATCAAGGCTACCAAGAAACAGAGGTATTAATCAATCACATTAGGTGATACATTATACATGTGAATTTAATGGATCTATAATCAGCAGTTGTAGATTGCATACACTCAGGTCACTGAATATTTTTGACTACATTCTAACAAGTGTAGCAAATAGAAGAAATCCTTTTGAAAGGTGGATTTAAAAATCCTTTGTAATTCTCTTAACTGAGTGCACACTAAACAATGTTTCTAAAGCTCTTGACAGAGTAGACCTTGACCAGTCTCTACATAATACTCCTAACAGGGTAGATCATCAGAAGTGATCAAAATTGTAAGCCTTAACCAGCCCCTTCCATTCTACAGATAGTGAAGCTTTGTGGGTTTCATCCCCACCATAGTTTTTACCTTCTAACAGGGGTTTTCTGCATTACCAAATATTGTGTCATGTGTTTATACATTTCAGGAATGTTTCTATGAATGTTTTACATGCTTATTGAGTTAATGAATTGATAAACATACACAAAGATAGAATAGCATAAATGGTTGGTAATACAATTGATTACTAAAAGGATAAAGGTTAATTGATAATAGTTTTGAGGGTACTGATCACCCCTCCCTTCTCAGTACACCATTCCATTATTTCTAATAATTGGTATCAAAGCTAGATCTCTTATTTGAAAATTTTAAAGACTTAAGAGAAAAGATCATATAATGGAAAGGTACAAGCTAGGAACGAGTATTGAGAATCAGAAGTTAGAGATATAGATCTTCTATGAATAATATAAATAATCTAGAATAAAGATGAGATAGTTTCTGGATGAGAGAAAGATTATGGCATCTCATTGTAATGAAACAGACTATCTTGAAGAAGAGATACCTGATCTATTTGAGTCATCACAATCTGCATCTAGAAAAGCATCAAACACATCTGAAGAAATCATCACAAGTCTGAATGAAATAAATCAACATCTAGATGGACAAGTGAAATATCTGAAAATTAGTCAAGAGACACAGATGCTAAGAATGATTGATGACATGAATAATGCTATACAAGTTGAGCAAGAAAGAACACTAGCTATTGATGATAGAAGGAAGATTACTAAAAAGCTACAAGAGAAAGAGTCATAAATACAAAGACTTAGAGAACATCATCATGAGATGACCAATCAGATTATTCTTATGAGTCAGGAGGCAAACTGAATAAACATAGAACTCATTGAAAGAATAGAATCTATCAGTGAGCTAAGAGAAGAAAATGAAAAACTAAATCATGAAGTAAGAATTCAGCAACAACACAATGACATGATTAAGAGAGCTGAAGAAAGTACAAAAAGGATGGATGATTTTTTGGATGGACAAAGAAGAGTCAACACCAATACCGGACTAGGGTATACTAAGAATGAAGAATCACCATACCAAGCTGATCCAAATAATGTCTACATAAATCCAAGACCAAGAAAGCAGTCGCGTAATCACTGTGGGAAACCAGGCCACACATCAAATGTTTGCAGGAGAAAAATAAATGGTATTCCCAAATCCACACCTTCACTCATAGGAATTTGTTATAAATGTAACAAGAAAGGACATAAAGCATATGAATGTAAATCTGAGGTAAAATAACCAAAGAAGGAAACCTACATGGACAAATATTGTCCTACTTGCAAAATGCATGGGTACACATCTCTTGAATGAAAGAAGAAGAAAAGGCAAGCATGGAAGCCTAAAGAAAATGAAACTTCTTATCAACCGAAAAAGAGTTGGTAACTCATATGTTAGGGATTACAACACATGGGCAAACTGCACAGCATGTATAATATTTGGACACAGCTACAAATTGCATGAGACAATGGATGAGAAAGTCTAGGAGCTAGACTAACCCTAGAATGGCATGTTTACACTGTCATAAATTTGGTCATCTAAGAAAGGACTATAGAGACCAAGTGACAAAGACAAGCACTTTTGCCAATGGAAAAACCATTGAAGACATCAAGAAGATGAGAAACAAAATGTGGAGGAAAGCTACAAACACTGAAGCTGTTGGACTAAGAACTACAAATGGTGACATCACCACCCCCACCTAAGTAGAACAAGTATGGAACTGCATTATACCAAGTTATATTTTGCATCAGTTCCATTATACATTGATGAAATGCCAAACTAGAATGATTAAAGATGCACTATGGTATTACTTTTTATGATTCTGTGAATTCAATCTCATCGATCAATGCTTACCAAAAATCATCAGTGTACATACAAAGCTAAGTTGTCTATACTTACCGAGCATTGTTGGTTAACACATAAGAATCTAAGTCGCTAGTGTAAACCGAGCTCCGTTGGTAATCATGTAAAAAGACAATGTTGTCTTCGCCATATACCAAGATCCATCAGTAAACTTTAAAATGAACTGACACATGACTTGAGAATCATGTTCTCACCAATAATGAAGTGTGTATACTACCTGATGACTCCATCTTCAAACATCGAGAATTGGGTGAGCATTTATGACATGACTTAGGGCAAAAAGTCTATAAATAGTCGACGGAAGAACTCATTATTAACAAAGTGATTTGATCAAAGAAGCGGAGTGAAACCAGAGCACGAAGAGACCAGATTGCAGAGTGACTTCAACCCTATTCACAACACAGAAATATTCCCAAAACTCACAGAAGATTGAAGTAAGTAACAACATTCACCAAGAACTATGTATTCTTTTACAGGAAAAAGTCCTAATTTTTTAAACAATGCAAACTACTTCACAAACCTCCATGATCAAGAATGCAAAGGAGAAAAAGTTTAATCTAATCAAGAATCCCACTTGTGAAGAACCTCATTACAAGATATTTCCTAAGGTTGCTTCACAACCCAACAATGCTGATGCATTCTCCAGTATACCAACTAGGGTTTTGCTTGTTGAAGACATCCGAGCGTATATTCACTGCAAGATTGCAAAAATAGGAGATATTGAGGTTGAGCAAGCTTACAAAAATATTTGCAAAGATGATGGAAAAATAAAATAAGAAAATAAGAAAATTGAAGTGAAAGGGCTCACAAATGACCGATCATTCCCGAAGGAATTCAAGACTGGATGGATTCGGTTAGTGCTAAGTAGAGTGCATGACCAAAATATATGGATGGATGGGCCAAAACTGATAACCAGGGATGATATACACATTGTTACCGATTATCCTATAACTAATAAAGCAAAGGCACTAAAGCACCCCCCTTGCGCTGACATTGAAAAGACCATAGGAGCAGTACGGGATGGAAGAGGATTAAAGGTATCCACCATCATCAATGATGAAATGAAATTTGGAGCATGTTTCTTAGGATACAAAATCTTAGGCTAGCGGTATGAATAGTATTGCATCCGGAGTAGTGGATACAGCACACAAAATTGTTAAGAAGGGATTGCAATTAGATCTATCAGAACTAATACTAAGGAAATTAGATGAGAACATGAGGATAATCGGGACTATAGAGTGTAACTCATGTAAGTTTGGTTCACTCATTATGTGCATATGTTTCTATTTTCAATAATCCTTCCCATCTATCGGTAATGTCAAATGGGACACTACCTTACCAGTGACCACACTAACTAGTGAGTTCATAAAATCACTAGGAGATAATTTGAATCAGTGATGGATGAATACTTCACTAGATTCAAAGATAGAATGCAGAAGATGATAAGGGTACAGAAAGATACAACTAATGAACATAATGTAGTAGATGGAGAACCAAAAGAAACAGATGGGGAAAACAAATACAAAGGTGAAGAAGAGAAGAAAGATGATGCTACTCCTAAGGATACCAAAGGAGATGCTACAAATAAATTGAAGGTTGATGTGGAGACGTCCACTCCCAACTGATAGGCAGATACCGAGCAAGAGGCAAAAGACACAACACCATAAAGCCTTCATCAAGCATATCTGACCAAGAAAAGGATCTTGATTTGGTGCTACATTCAAGTGCTTCCCACTCAGCATCCAAGAAGAAGAAGAAGACAAAGAAGACCAAGCTGTAGGTAACACTCGATGAAATCATTGAAATACCAAAGTGTGATCCTTCTACATTGGATTTCAAATCTCTCCGAGAGTATGGAGAAATATGTCAAAGGAAAGCTATGAAAGAAAAGCTAAGGAAGGAGCACAAAGAATCCCTAGTGTTAGAAACTACAAGGGATATATTAACAAAAATAGTGCCTGACATAGATGTTGATCAAGATGTTGGAGATTTACTTCTGTGCAGATAGTTGATTGTATGTTTGTCATTGATGAAAACATATTATATACAGTAGTGTCATGTATGTATTTAACAGTACAGACATATTAAGCCTTGCATGTTCATTTCTATGTTGTAAAAATGTTCTAGATGTTATGTGCATTCACGCAGATTTAGATATGCAGTTTCAGTTGAGTCATTTTAATTTGTTTGGTAGTTACAGATTCTGTAGACTATCTGATTAAGAGCCGATGTACATACATTGTCTCTTGAGTTGTTCTTATCTTTAGGATATGCATGTTTGTATTCATGTTTAGTTATGAGTTAAGGATGATTATCCAAAGGCTCTAATCATGTTTCAATAGTAGCGTGATGTTTGAGTTAATTTGGTGGAGTCAACTATGTGAAGCGTCGCATCTATTTAGTTTGAGTTACGTAGTTCTAATTATGTTGTGTGCTTGGTTATGCCGACTAAAGAAGCATTGAAGGGATTCTTAAAGCAAACAAAGAAAATATCTTTTGGAGAAGATACTTATAGTAGTTCATTTTAAGATCACCAAGTGTGAATGATAAGAAAAGAGATAGAACAAGAACAGAGCAGAATGTTTTTTGTGTTGGGATAGTAAAGACATTTCATTCATCAGTCAAAGATCTATGTGAAGAAGCAAGAAGTGCATACAATACACTGGAACTGATCAAGACATTAGGTCTACTCAAATAGTTGATTATCAGATATAGTGTATATATGTTCTACTGAAGGTTGTAGCCTTCACCATTTTAGCAGTGAGCTATTGGACTATGAGTCCTCACCCCTAACATGGTTATTTGTAAAAGACTCCTAACAGGGTCAGACCCTTAACTAGGTCACTTTACTTATTGTTTTGTAAAGATCAACTCCTAAATGGGTTGTAAGATCTTCTAACAGGGATTATTATACTCAAGTACAGTTCTTTGTGGGTGCTAATTCCCACCAAGGTTTTTACCTATTTTGGTTTCCCCGTAGTCAAATTGTGGTGTTGTGTTCTGTGTTATCTTACTATGCATATGCTTGATTACATTCTGAACTTAATTGAAGAAAAATAATTTAACTAGCTGATAACTGATTCACCCCCCCCCCCACCCTCTTAGTTATCCCTTGGGACTATTCCAACACAAGATGCCCCATCCTTGATCAACTTGCCTTTCTAATTGAGGCCATCACATCTTAGTATGTGGATGCAGAAAAAATAATTGAAGAATGATCAGAACAAAAATATCAATACAAATTGACAAAAAAGATCATCCAAGAAGTGGCAGAGAACAAGGTAAAGCTCTCAGAACTTGCAAATGAATTAGATCCAATAATTTCTTAATTTATTGCCTTATGATGCAGAGACCTCAATGGACCAAATACTCAAAGGCTAAATGATGTCAAAACTGACTCAAAGGTCCACAAGGTTCTACATACTAGGCTAAAACACCCCATATTCCCTCAATGATGATGTTTGATCATTTGATTCACTTGACTAAGGTTGCACAATAAGGTTTCAAGTTTCAAGATTGCAACATCAATCTACTCAACTAAGTTTCAACAAGGTTCTTTACTTGGATCAGTGACAAATTTCACACAATAACCAAGGCAATAAGGAAACACTCTTCCCAAAACAATACTCAAGGTTCAAAAACCCCTACCCACTCCTTGGGTTTACAAACTTTACACAAAACTCAGTTTTTACTGTCTTAGGACAGTCAAATGCATAAAGACAACTTTGTTTCAAACAACTACTCA
>MU225325.1:6492745-6540789 GCA_018584345.1 Thuja plicata | reverse complement strand
CCAACTTCCTAACTGTCTGGGTGACAGCTTTGAACAACCTTTAATAACTCTTTTAAAAACAACTCTTGACCGATCACATGGACTTTTAAGACTCAAACATTCATGAAATTTTTGAAACTAATAAAAACTGACTCTTCTAATACTTAAAGACCTCTAGACCCCACCTAACTCCTTGCTTCCAATGTAATGCCATATGTGGCCTTTATGAAAATGTTACACATATTTTTGTAAGTACACTGCATTTATTGCATTTTATATGCCATTATGACTCTTTGACCATATTTAATCATCCTAGTATCTTCTAGAATTCCATTTTCCCTTGAAATATCACAAATGACCCCCTAGGTACATTCTAACTCCCACAATACCATTTAGGCTTACATAATTGTTCTAAATACAAAAATGATCATAAAACATAATTGAAGGACCATTTCATGGTCTCATTACAACCAATGACCTATCATGGTCATGTTCACATCTTGTTGCCTCTTTAGTCTTCTTATGCCTTCATCCTTGGCCTTGAGCACTTTAGAGAAATTCACTAAGGAAAATAGTGATAAGATTGCACAAATAGATTTTGATCTAAATACAAGTGCACACAGTCTAACCACAAATGAAAATGCAATCAAGATACATTTGGAAAAGATTATGAAATCTAGAAGGTTGAGACAGGAAATTATAGAGGCACAAACCAAGTTTAGATATGAGGTTACCGAGCTATAGGCTCTAATGCTACCAAATCTTACACTTGTGCAATAGAACATGACTTCGGCAAAAGATTTAATTGCCACCCCAGAGATGTCTGCAGCATACAGCATCTATGATATGAATGCCCGAATCACACTAGGGAAAATGGCTCTTGAACACCTATAGGAGAAATGGGAGAAACTATTGGAAGACATGAAGAATTCACATTCCCATTTTTTTGATAAGTTGTAAGTATACACCTTTGCCCTTACTATCAAAAAAGGGGGAAAATGATATGTACAGTAGTAAAAAGGGGGAGAATGATATGATATAAAGGGGAAAATGATATGAAGATAAGGTGAAAAGGGAGTATAGTATAAAGGCAAGTGTACATGTATATACATATACTATAGCGGAATATACATAGGGGGAGTCATAATGACAAGGTGAACACATGGTGTACATGCTACAAATTTTAGTATTTCGCACATATTAGTTTTTGATACTAATGTCAAAGGGGGAGATTGATGACACATTTTTCCATTAGTATGCAAAGGGAAAATATTTTTTGAACCATCGGTAACACCTACACTGAAAGATAGGCTTTTAGTACAAACTAAAAGTACATATAACAAATGTTATCGAAAGTGTTAAGTTCAAGAGTAACCCAACAAGATAGATCACAAGAGAAAACCGACACAGTCTACATAGTTCAACCCTAAAAATTTGAATTCTAAACTGACAGAGTAGAAAATAGAGGAACCCGAGAGAGAAAGGGAACCTAAAAAATAGTTCACAGAAGGAACACCGACAGATAGACAACAGAGCAACTTGAGCATCAATCACTAAAAGTTGGTTATATCCCAAGAAATGTGGATCTAACTTCCATATCAAATAAAACACTCATGTTTTATATTTAGCATTTTGATTTGATTTAAAACCATTTCTTGAGGGACAAGAAATGTAATTGTAATTGTTTTAATCATTCTAACTGATTAAAACATGCAAACTAGGAGATCAAGGTCAAGTTGTAAACCTTTGATCATAGAGTTATATTTGTAATACGTGAAACTTAATTAGGTCAATATATTGTATAAATAGATGTGTATGTTAGGAATAAGGTGTCTCAACCTTGGATAATTCCTATTCTTATTATTTGTTTTGTAAAATGTATTTTCTTGCAAATAATGTAATTAAGTGTGAGTGTACATGTTTAGTTGGCATGTTGATGTGTCACTCCACTTGATGTGTTGGCATCTTGAATTGTGTGTAAGGAGATCATGGCTGAAATGGTTGTGATGGATTCCTATGACACGTAAGAGCTATTTCTAGGAGATTTCAATGACAAGTGAAGACATGCAAGACATGTGGCAACTAATAAAACCCTAATACAGCTATCCTTGGAAGTTTCCCTAAAAAGGAAAGCACATGATATAAGTGTTTTTTAGGGTTACAGGAAAGGATACGAAAAGAGTGTATTATTGGTATGATTTGGTGCTACTAGATTTGTCTTAGAGTGTCGATTGTCTCCTAAAAGAACTTGCATTGCATGTGTGTTGTAACCGTTGTGTTGAAGATAATACATTGTGCAGGTTTTGGAGTGCTAGGTTTTTTTATCGAAAGGTTTTCCCCAGGGTAAATCATTGTGTCATTCTCTATTTTTTGTATGCATGGTATGTGGCTGCAATATCATTGTTAAAGTAGTTAACAGATCTGAAAATGTAAGGATTTAAAAGAATTTGCACAATACTTTCCTATAGAGATTAGCGTAGGAAGTTGTTTCTACACCTGAGTTTCCTTATATTGTAATCATTCATTTCATACGGATGTGAGGATGATAGTAGCCAAGGAGCACATCTATGTATCAGACTAAGAGTTTCAAGAAGAAGAATAGAAAAAGATGAAATAGGTTATCAAGAACCAAGAATCAAGGCTACCGAGCAACATAGGTATTAATTAATCACATTAGGTAATACATTGTACATGTGAATTTAATGGATCTGTAATTAGCAGTTGTAGATTGCATACACTCAGGTCAGTGAATATTTTTCACTACATTCTAACAAGTGTAGTAAATAGAAGAAATCCTTGTGAAAGGTGGATTTAACAATCCTTTGTAAATCTTTTAATTGAGTGCACACTAAACGGTGTTGCTAAAGCTCTTAACAAAGTATACCTTGACCAGTCTCTAGATAATACTCCTAACAGGGTAGATCATTAGAAGTGATCAAAATTGTAAGCCTTAACTGGCCCCTTCCATTCTGCACATAGTGAAGATTCGTGGGTTTCATCCCCACTGTATTTTTTACCTTCTAACATGGTTTTTATTTTTTACCAAATCTTGTGTCATGTGTTTATACATTTCATGAATGTTTTTATGAATGTTTTACATGCTTATTGAGTTAAGGAATTGATATAACATACACAAAGATAGAATAGCATAAATGGTTGGTAATACAATTGATTACTAAAAGGATAAAGGTTAATTGATAAAAAAATTTGAGGGTACTGATTCACCCCTCCCCTCTCAGTACACCATTTCATTATTTCCAACACTTTCCTATAAAAATTATTAGCAATAAGGGTGTACCTAGAGGCTTGCTAGATAAGGGAATTCTTTTGGTTTCTTAATAAGTATGGCGGAAGGGAATTGTCTTGTAGGTAGGTATACATGTCTTTGTACCAGGGAGACTCAAGACCAACAAGGACACATACTAATTCTGTTATTGGAGCCTCATAGGCTGGGACCATCAATTGTTCCAATAGAAAGAGGAATCTACTTTCATTGCCTGGCGTGTGAATCAGAGATGCTATAGTAGCCAGTGCATCTCTGGCTTTAGTTTGAGCCATTAGAACTTGTTCAAACACTATTTTATGAAAAGAAGCGTGCAATTTGTCCATCAATTTTCTATATGGTACACATTTTTCATCTTTGATCATATAATAATTGTTGACCTGACTGATAAACAACTAGGAATCTCCATAAACTCTTAGGTTATTATCCTCCATTGTATAGTTGTTTTTAATCCGATGATTAGAGCTTCATACTCAGCTATGTTATCAGTACATGGGAAATTTAGTCAGAAATATTTAGGAATTGCATCCCTTTGCAGAGTGACGAGTACTATTCTTTCTCTTGAACCATGGTTTGCATATGATCCATTAAAGAATAACTGCCAAACTTCTATTGTCACTTCTGCGGTGAGGATTGATTCATTTGGAAATTTTGACACAATAGGTTGATGATCTTGAATTGGTGCCTCTGCTAGTTCATCAACATAACATGTCCTTTAATGGCCTTATGATCCACATACTCAATATAAAAATCACTTAATAAAATTAGCCATTTAGTGAGTTATCTGGTTAATTCTTCTTTACTCAACAAGTATTTTCATAGATTTATGTGTGCAGTGAGCTTCATTTGATGGCTCGGCATGTAATGTCTTAACTTCTGAGAAGTACAAACAACTGCAAGGCATGCCTTCTCTATTATTAAATAATTTATTTCATATCCCACCAATATTCTATTGATGTAGTAGATGGCCCTTTCCTTTCCTTGATCATCATGTTGAGCCAAAAGAACACCTAGTACTGATTATGTTTTTGATATATACAATAGAAATGGTTTTCCTAGAATTGGTGGAACCAATACTGGGGATTTCAGTAGATAGTCTTTGAAAGATGGAAATTCTTGTTGGCATTATTTTTTCCATACAAAGGTTACGCCTTTATGTATTAAATGTTGGAACGGGTGGTACTTATCTTCCAGTTAGGCAATGTCTCTTAATAGATTGTGATCTTCCTTGTAAACCCCGTAGTTATTTCAAATTTGTAGGAGGTGGCATGTCAAGGATGGCCTTAAAATTTTATGTATATACTTCAATTAATTTATGTGAAACAATAAAGCCAAGTATTTTTCTAGCGGTAACTCCAAATGCACACTATTTTTGGTTGTCTTACCTTGTATTCTCGCAATGTATCAAATATTTAACCCAAAATATATAGATGAGTTTCTCTGAGTTTTGATTTAGAGAGTATGTCATCAACATAATCCTCCATTGTCTTATGAACCTTTTCATGGAAGATTATTATCATGGCGCATTTATAGGTGGTGCTTTCATTCTTGAGGCCAAATGACATCACATTCTACCAATAGGTACCCCACACACAAGTGAATGTTATCTTAACTTGATCTTCTGGTGTAAATTTTATTCGGTTATAACCTAAGAAACCATCCATAAGTGAAAATAATTGATCTTGTGTTGTTAAATCCATGATGATATCTACGTTTTGTAGTGGGAAATTGTCTTTTGGACATGCTTTGTTTAAACCTCTGAAGTTTGTACATATACAGATCTGACCACAATGTTTTGTAACTAACACAAGATTTAACATCTAGTCCGCATAGCATATGGGTCTTATGAAACCAACATCAAAAAGTTTCTTTAACTCAACCTTTAATAGTAGAGAAATGTGAGGATACATCTTTCTTAATTTCTATTTTGTTGGCTTTGCATTTGGCAATAGTGGTAGGTGATGCAATACTAGCTCTGGATCCAAACCTGGCATGTCAGCATAAGACCAAGTGAAGTTGATCTTCCATTATTTGAAAAGGTCAATAAATTGTTGTTTTTCCTCATGTGAAAGATACTTGACTAGATACTTTTTATTAGGGTTCTTTTCATCCTCTAGATTTACTGCTTTTGTTTCCTCTTCTAGCAATGTTCATTTTTCTTCTTCTAAGGGTAGGAAGTCCAACTTTCCATCCTCTAGTGCCTCTGAGAGGTTTTCACTAGAAGATACGTCCTTTGCATTTACTTTTTCATGGTTGATAATTTCCTTTCATTTTTCACTTAATAAAATTTCTTTTTTGTTTTTATCTTTACTTTTGCGATTGGAAAGAGGAGTCGCCTCCCCAAAGTATGCAAATCTATCTAGGTAAAATGAGAATTATGTCTTGTAATCTCCTGATGGTATTCCTTCATGAAGCACCATCAATGGCCTCATCATTTTAAAAAATTTCTATGTTAGGATGTCCTTGTTGGTTCTATTCAACTAACTCAGTGTGGACTAAACAAAGGTCAGTGTAGGGAGATGACTCAGTTTCGGAAAATGGAACTGTAGTGATAGTTTTGACAAATCTAGAATGGGAAGTAGACACACCATATAAGCAGTATACATTGACTTGTTTATCAAAATAAGGTTGTTATTCTATGTTCATATGGTCAAACATGTCATTTAGATTCATGGTGCAAGTGGATCAAGGGGAATACCGAGGGGTGTCAGACTTAAAGTTGTGAAGGGATGCCCACTCATACTCATGAGAATCAGTCATATTAGAATGCTGGTAAGGTATCTCTTCTTCCTCATCATCCAAGATTTCCTGAATAAGGATCATTTGAGAATTTTTGGTTTCCACTTCTGATGGAAACAATTGTTGGAGTATATTTCTGATTTGGTTATGTCCTTGATTTTACCCCCAGTTTGATTCAACAATTTCTTGTCAATCCAATGAAATTTCTTGGATAACTATACTAGATCTAACCTAATTGTATCCTAGTCCTCTTTTATTCCTTTGAGTAGGTGGTAAATACAATTTGAACACCCCTATTGTCTTACCCCTAGACCATTAGTACCATCATATCCATATTGTTGTAGCATTATATATCCAGACCCATATTGGGTCAAGGGTGACTGTACTGTTGGTATCTCCTAAGGATCTTGATATAACCAAGTATTGATGTCTAGTTCAAAGAGATTATCTTCACTTAGGTGTTCCCATTTGACAAATGTAGTGGGCTCACATCTAAATATCTCTGGATTTTGGGTTTCAACTATTTCCCCTGGTCAAGGACTTCCATAGGATCTAGGAGATAAAGGAAATTTGGTGATGGTGAAGGCCTCCTAATAGCATTATTCACCGCACCTTTTTCCTTGGATTGATATATTGAATCCCTTTCTGGGTATATCAATTGGGATAGAATTAGAAGTGGAAGGAATAGTGACTTCCTAATTCAATGGTACTTGATTTTATACGCTACCCCCTAGACTGTTGCAATACTCAAAGTGGTTGGGATCTCCTTCTATGATGATCTTTTTTCCTTCGTATAGAAATTTGATACACTGATGATATGTCGAATGGATGACCTATATTTTTTGTATCCATGGTCTTTGAAGCAACATGTTATATCCTAGTTCAAGGCCTGGGATTTGGAAGGGAGTGTTCTTTTATCATTGGTCCTGTCTTGACTGGTAAGATAAAGACACCTTTAGATGAACTTTCTTCCTTGTCATATGCTTTGATATTGATTCTTCTAGTGACATCAATACTAGATTATGAGTAACCCAAGGTATTTATTATTTTAAGAGTACATATGTTTATTCTAGCCCCGCCATCAATGAGGACTCGTCAGATCATATCCTTAAGTACTTGGAAAAGAAAAAGCAAGAGATCATTATGCAGAGGTTTATGTGGTGGCACATCATGGTCTATAAAGGTACCATGTTTGTTAGAAACAATATAGTTGACCATGGTTTGAAAATTATCTCGGGATATGTTTCATGGGACAACTGCATTTTGAAGAGCCTAGTCCAAAGCTTGTTTTTGCTTTGGGGATATGCGCAATAGTTCACAAATGGATAGTTGGGAAAGTGTGCACTTGAGTTGATCCACCAAACTAGGTTGTGGATTAAAATTTGGTGCGGGATTTTCTGGTGTGGCAAAAGTAAAAGGCACTCCTTGCAAAGCAACCTTGGAATGATGAGTTCTAATTGCACATTTAGCATTATTATCTCTAGTAGTGATTGTAGTGACTTGGGTTTATAAAGGATTATGCAATTGATCACATTATTAGAGGCAGAATATGTATAATTGAATTTCTTAGATTGACTATCAGAAGTGAAGGCCTTCCCTTTATTATTGTTATGTAAAGGATCATTAAAGATTGTATGATCTATGGTACCCTTGTATTGAATATTGTTAACATCAATTATTCCTTTCTCATTTACGTCTTGTATAGAGTTTTTTTAGTCGATATCAATTTGATTTATTATCGCCCTTGACCCAATGATACTCGCAAAAATCATTTTTGTTCCACCACTTAGGTTTTATAGCACCATGTTCAAATTCTTGGATTTCTGGTAAAGTGATTGTATTGGTTTGGATCAACTTTTTTAGTGTTGATTTGATTGATTCTCCTAGTGGGGTGTACTCATGCTTCAGAAAAGGTTCTCTTTTTTGGTGTTACATGTTTGGTTGATTCTGAGAAACTGAAAATGCTTGAGCAGTTGTGATTGGATTTTGAACTTGAGTATTTTCCTCCATGGTTTGCATTGTAAGTGTTTGTTTTAGCATGGGTGCCCCTTGTAAAGAAATATTTGGTTGAGCATAATTGACTATCTTTACATCAATGACACCATCGTTGGTGACATTTTTATTCTTGTTCCACCACTTAGCTTTATCAACCAAATTTTTAGTGGTGTTTGTTTGGTTAGGATCTGCAAGAACTCCCCTCTTTATCAAATTTTTCTCACATTGAACACCTCATTCGATCAATTATTTTAAATTGGGAGAAAGTTGGATTTTTGTAGTGAATTCCATGTCAAGGATAAGATTATCGAAAAACATGACTATTAGATCTTTCTCAAGAACATCATAGGTAAATCTATTTGTTGTGCTTCTTCATCTTTGTAAATATTTGGCAAATGATTCACCTTCTTTTTGCTTGATATCACAAAGGTCCTTGATCTTGACCTTGCATTCTATGTTGTGATGGAAGTGAGCAATAAATTTTTCAGTCAATTCACCCCAAGAGTGGATACCATGCGGTAAGTGAGAGATCCATTTCATTGTTGGTCTGGCTAAACTATGAGGAAATAGTCGCATTAAGTATGGTTCATCATGTGTGACCTTGATGAAACTAGAAAATAATTCCTTGATGTGTTCCACATGATTGGTGTTGCCTCTATACTTGTCAAACTTAGGCTCTGGAAAGTGTCCCTGAAATGGAGGCATATCTAGAGAATGATCGAAAGGGTACATGTACAAGTCCTCAGCAACATAGGACTTAGTTTGCCCCTAATTTTGAATATCAATTAGCTGATTTGAAATTTTTGCATTTTTTGTATCATAATATCAGTTTGGGATTGAGGAACATTTCCAACATTAGATCTTTGTCTTGTAGTTGGTATGAGACTTTTCCTTTTAGTCCATTGTGTTGGAATGTATGATCTTCCTGGGATTTGGTATTAATTCCCAGATGTATTATTTTGTTGAGACTTGTTGAGCATTGTTTTTATACAAGTCAATTGCAAGGATTTCATGATTTGATTTCCTCTCTTGAAGGAATAACAAAGTTATTCCTAAGGTTCTCCATGGTCATGGTACAACCTGCTCGATAAACTTAGTTGAAGATAAATGTTAATGTTCACAAGGAGGCCTTTGCTAGTACTTTCAAGATGTCAAACTACAAAACAACTTTAGTACTTGTTTTTGTATTTTCCAATTTATCAATTCATGTAACTTGCTAATGATGTAAATCTATGCTAAAACCTACAATGATTATCTATTTATCCAGATTGTCAAAAAATATCAAAATATTTGGGTAACGAGAGTTTAAACAAATTTGCTGAAAATAAGATCCTAAATGACATAAACCATTGTCAAACCTCCCTTGCAAATTAAATGATAGAAATATAGAAACCCACTGAATATAAATTAGACCATGTCACGATTCTATACCCAATAGATGAAATCATTTTGAGAGAAATGTATCAAAATGCAAGATTTTCAAAATCTATCAAAATTGTGAAGCCACGAGTATGTGCACACACATGCGACAGATTTATTATTGAACCAACATAACTATCTTTCCCAATCATTCATCACAAAAAGATCAATGAACAACAAAAAACTCCAATTTAATCAATTGTAGATCCAAAACACAAAAAACCCAATTGGCTCTTTGAAAGAAATGAACGAGCAAACATGCATTCATAAAATTCCTGTAGATAGTAGAAAATAATCACACAACGAATGAAGCACCAATTGTCTATCTTTATTGCATCAAAGACCCAACTGTATTACATTGTTTTGATTACAATATATAGTGCTCTGATCTGAAAACTTTGAACCCTGAAAATAGGGCTTCAGTAACTCTAAAAATGATGAAAAAAAAGCTAAATCTAAAGCTTATTTAAACAAAACTACTAATAAGTTGATGCTAAACAATTTGCATGGATCCTTGATCTGTTTACATTCAGTTTTCCCATGAATTTAGGGTCAACTCACTCAAAAAGAAGATAAAAAGGAACTGGAGCTCCACCGTTTCTAATTGAAGTCTTCCTTTTGATCTCTGATTTCTCCCTTGGAATCTTCATTTGGAGTTCCCTATGCGGTGAAGATTGATAAAAGACCTTTAGTCATGAAAAAAGGAACCCCAATTGTTGATCAATCTAATCTGAAACTCTTCTTTCATGCAAAAAATATCTCACACTAGAATGGCCTAGAATTCAGACCCTAACCTTTTCTCCAAAAAAAGACAGGGTAAAAATTCACTAAGTATGAAAAATCAAATTTTGGGTCATCTAAAATTTTGGACTTTTGGAGGCCGAAAGGCCAAATTTGGCTAAGTCCCTAGAGGGCAGTCACTATGGAATATTTTTGGATGAGATTTTCATATCCTTTGCACTATTTCTCTTACCTCCTCATAGTCTACTTCTTGTTCTTTCACTTCACTAAGGCATTGTTCTTTCTTCTTCCCGAAGGTGATCAACTCAGAGGAAAATAAATTTATTTCTTCCTCATGTTCTACCATTCTCTGCATATCTTCTTTAAAGTAAAAGAGTTGATGAAGATCTTCTTTCATGCTAACCCCTACTAGGATTCCCTTGAATTGTTGTATGATCTCTTTGGCTAGTCATAGAATCTAATGTTCTTCATCCTTGTACAATTCCAAGTCAATACCTATGAAGAAGTTTTTTATCTATTCTACCCACATCATGACTCCCACGTGCCTCTGGCATATGTGGTTTACATAATTCTCATAGACCTAAACCTTTTTGGCTATACTCATGATCCATTTGCCAAAATTTTCTAACTTTGCACCTTCATATACCTTTACCAAAATTTGGAAGCGTTTCTTCCTGATTATCTTTAGGTCCCATAGTGCGGCCTGCCATCTAGTCAATTTGAATTCTAACCCTGTGTCACTTTCCATCATATCCACCAATTTTTTGGCTTCTAAAAGGATATCTTTGAACAACCTAAAAATTTCCTTAATAATCCTTTCTCCAATTATTCAAAATCATTCTTCCAGTTGGTGCATGATTTCTTCTCAAGAACAACCGATAATGAGGCTTCCAGGAAAATTGGGTCAAAGGGACCCACCATCTTGTGAATGAATTTATTTAGTACCTCATTTTTCTCAGTTAATGACTTGATTTTCTCTCCATCCTTGTCCATAAAACCCTAGGCTCCCCCAAATCAACATCTTCAAAAGTGTATTCTTCTAGTGTTACTGATGAACTACAACTAATTGTATGTTTGAAGTCATTTGTTGATATTCAACTGAGTTGCAGATGTGATGATAAACATTATCAGTTAATGTATTTTCATTGATGTCAACTTATTTGAGTATTATTATGGTGTAAAATATTTGTTATGTATTGAAGATGAGGAACAAACAAAGTTTATGTGGTCAGAAAATGATCAGTTATGTATACACCAAGAGACAGTGAACACGGAGTAAAATAGAGTGTATACCGAGCACAGTGATAACCGAGTTAGGGATCACTAACACAACAAGGTATTGACCAAGAAATTAATTCAAATTGAGGCCGACTAGAATACTGAGATGGAAATTTATGATTTCAAGGTAAAAAATAAAGTTTTTTTATTTTGATCAAACAGCTATGAAAATTCAATGAAGATCGGACGACAAAGATTGATTGATCAAACCTGTTAAAGACAGAATCAAGCATTTTTCTATAGACATCACCAATAAAATATAGGAAAGAGCATTACCAAGCAGAACAGAGTATGGTGAATCAGATGAACTAAAGTGAAGAAATTGATCAGAGGTATTATGTACTTAGCATAGATCTGAAAATCTGCAAAATAGAGTTGTATTTGAATCAGATCATTATTGTATCAATTTAACCATTGTTACAAATAAATCTCTTAACCAAGAAGGATAGTGAAAGTCTTTATTATGACATTCAAAGAATGTTGAGTGTTTTCTTGTTGACCCTATAGTGAATGCATGGTCAAGAGAGAACTGTTAGTTTTAAATCCTCTAACCAGGTCACATTTAATAGTGTGCATTGTAACCTTTAATAGGGTTGGCTCTTCACCAAGATCACTTCAGAAGAGTGAAAATATTTTGGGTTACCAGTCCCAGGTGGTTTTTCCCTTGGTAGGGTTTCCATGTTAAAAATCTATGTGTCAATGTGCATGAATGTTTTGGATTTTTATTTTACTTTACACATTATTTTATTAACCTAGATCAGTAATCACAATATTAATTTACTGACATTTAGTAAACACTATTGACTAAAGTTTGAGATACAAAATACATTTCACAGAGCTGAATTATATGTTTGAATTTGTTTTGATATACATCTGGAGGAATTTGGGACTATAGGATAATTGCGAGGAAACTGAGTCTAACTGATTCACCTCCCCTCTTAGTTATTTTAACAATTGGTATCAAAGAATAAATAGCTTAGAATAAATTTTTGAAGGACTTAAGCTAAATATCACAAGATGTATAAGAGAGGTGCACCGAACCTGAACAAGGATAACTTCTCAACATGGAAAATTAGAAACAGACTATACTTATCAGGAATTGGATACAACATTTCAGATTATCTAGACAATGAATTCATTCTACCTTCTGGACCTTTGACTGTTAATCAGATGAAAGAAAAACATGAACATAACCTTATAATGGTAGATATTTCTTCTTCACTAATTGATGCATAATTTGAGGACATCAAGATATGTACAACTGCCAAGTAGATGTCATATTAGCTTACACTAGTTTATGAAGGAGATGCAAATGTACTGAGAGATAAAGTTGAAAGTCGTCGAGGAAATTTTGATGATATGATAATTAAGGAAGGAGAGAACACAACACTATATAGTACCTGACTTAATGAAGTTGTGAATGCTATTTGAGGATCTGGTGGAACCATTGATGAAGACACTATTGTGAGTAAGATTTTTAGAACTCTATTTCCTATTTATTCTATAAGAGTCTCTGCAATACATGAAATGAGAGCATCACTTGGAAATAATATTATTGTTGATAGTCTTATTGGAAGATTGATTTCTTTTGAGCTAAATAAATTTGATAATAGTATTGTGCCATCTATGGAATCCACATTTATGTCTACTTTGAAAATTGGTAAATCTAGTAGCCAAAACATTATCAGAAATAATAGTGACAGTGATAGTGATGACAAGGAACTTGATGATCTTGAAGCTTTAATGGTTAGAAGATTGCACAAAGGTAGAGGAAGATATAAAGGTAAACTACCTTTGATATGTTTTAACTGTAAAGAGATTGGCCATTTTACTACAAGATGCCCTAACAGAAATAATGATGAAAGAAATGATAGATCTAATGACAGAAAGGATGACTGAGACTACAGAAGCAACTGACATTATAATAGAAGAGATAACCGAGATTACAAGGATAAAGGTAAGAATGTTTGTTACATTGCTGAAGATAAAGATAATGACAGTGGCTCTGATAGTGATGAAGATATCTAGGCAGTGTTTGTAGCTTTGAAGGATGATTCAGATGAAGATGAAAGGTATGTAGAAACAACACTTATTTCTAAAGTTAGTAAACATGATATTTGGGTTATTGATAGTGGTTTTACACATCACATGACTAGAGATAAAGGAAAATTTTAATTTCTTGAACATTATGATGGTGGATCTATAAGAATGGGAAATGATACACCTTGTCAAGTAAAAGGAAAAGGTAATATTATGCTGAACAATCAAATCAAATGTGAAAATGCATATTGGGTAAAAGGGCTTAATTACAATTTGTTGAGTGTTTCATAGTTGAATAACACAGGTCATCGAGTTGCATTTGACAATAGAAAAGCTATAATCTACGATAGAAAAGGAAAATTGATCAGCACTGGTGAACAATATAAAGGTAACCTATTCTACCTCGACACTGCTGAAACTACTTGCTTATTGGCAAAGAATGAAGATATGGTAATGGAATAAAAGACTTTGTCATGTAAATTTTGACAACATGGTTAAGATTAGTAGAAAAAACAAAAGTTAAAGGCTTACCAAGCTTATCTAAACCAAACCATGTAATGTGCAAAAATTGTCAAATGGGTAAGATGTAAAAATCCAGTTTTAAGAGCAAGAATTTTTCATCTAATGATATTTTGGTGTTAGTTCATACAGACCTATGTGGACCAATGAGAACACAGAGCTATTATGGGGATAGATACTTTATTTTATTTGTTGATGACTACTCTAGAATGATGACTGTCATGTTCCTAAAATAAAAATCTGAAGCATTTAAGATGTTCAAGTGGTATAAAGCTAAAGTGGAAAAAAAACTGGTAGAGATCTAAAGTGTTTGAGATCTGACAGAGGAGGTGAATTTATATTTGATGAGTTCACTAACTTTTGGAATGAGTATGGAATCAAAAGATAGGTTTCTTCACCGAGGACACCACAACAAAATAGAATTGTTGAAAGAATAAATAGATCAATTGTTAATTGTGCTAGAATACAAATGATTGAAAAGAATGTTGCACAAACATATTGGAGAGAAGCAGTAAGCAGAATTGTTTACACATTGAACCGAGTACAAATAAAGAAATATTCAAACAAAACACCTTATGAGCTACGGTATGGTTATACACCTAATGTGAGCTATTTTAGAATATTTGGTAGTCGATGCTATATTTTGAAAGATGATCAAAATGTTAAATTTGATTCAAAAAGTGATGAAGCAATATTTCTTGGATATTCTACTAAGAATAAATCTTACAAATGTTTGAACAAGACATCTAACAAAATCATTGAAAGTGCAAATGTAAAAGTTGATGAATTTTTTGAGAAAAATGATGAGGAAAATGTGAAAGAACTAGAAGACTACAATAGATTTGTCTACATGGAAGAACCTGATACTATACCGACACAGATGCCTAACATTATCATGCAACAGGGTAATGTCACTGGGCAATAGATAGCACAGACCAAACATCAAGAAAATATCAAAACTGAAGATCATGAACAAGAACACAATGAACCTATAGGGGAAGACAATGAAGAAGAAAGAACTGAACCCAAACTTGCTATATATGTGAGAAGACATCATCCAAAGAATCAAATTATTGGAGATAAAAGAGAAGGCATGATGACAAGAAGTAAGTTAAGAGATAATACTTGCTTAATTTGTGAATTTGAGCCTAAAAATGTTAGAGATGCATTAGAAAATATATAATGGATTAATCCTATGAATGAAGAAATTGAGCAGATACAGAAAAATAAGACATGGACATAAGTACTGAGATCGAGTGATAAAAATGTCATTGGCACCAAATGGATATTTGGAAATAAATTGAATGAGAATGGGGATGTAACCAGATATAAAGCTAGATTAGTTTGCAAAGGGTATGCACAAGAAGGACTTGACTATGGAGAAACTTTTGCACCCATTGCTAGACTTGAAGGAGTAAGAATATTACTTAGATACGCTGCATATAAAGGATTCAAAGTATATCAGATGGATGCTAAGTCTATATTTTTTATGGAATACTGGAAGAAGAGGTATACATTGAACAACCTGAAGGATTTCTTGATCCTAGTCAGAAAAACATGGTATGTAAGTTACACAAATCTTTATATGGACTGAAACAAGCACCGAGAGTATGGTATGAAAGATTACATTATTATCTTATAAGTATTGGATTTATTAGAACAAGTGACAACAACAATTTGTATTTAAAAGGAGGAAATGAAGATAAGACCCTCATTGCTAAGATATTTGTTGATGATATTATATTTGGAGGTAATGATAACCTATGCACTTAATTTGCTAATGAAATGAGGATTGAATTTGAAATGTCAATGTTTGGTGAGATCAAATTTTTTCTTGGATTGAAAATTTTACAATAGACTACAAGTATCTACATTACTCAATCAAAATACATCAAGGAAGTACTAAAGAGATTCAAAATGGAAGAATGAAAACCAGTCAGAACACCTATGGTGATAGGATGCAAATTGACAAAAGAAGACAAGACACCTGAGGTAAATCAGACTTTGTATAGCTCTATGATTGGCAAATTGATGTATGTTGTACATGCAAGACCTGACATAGAACACATAGTTCGAATAGTTGAAATATTTTCTACTAATCCCAGAGAATCACATATGACTAATATAAAAACAATTTTTAGATATTTGAAGAATACTGGAGATTATGGACATCAGTACAAAAGAGAAGGAAAGTTCAAATTGAAAGTTTATACTGACACTGATTGGGTTGGGAACATTGATGATAAAAAGAGCACTACTGGTGGAGAATTATTTATTGGAGAAATATTAGTTACTTGGATAAGCAAGAAGCAAGGATGCATATCTCAGTCAACTACAGAAGCATATTATGTTGTTGCTTCTGCAAATTTTTTGAACATAGCATGGATTAAACAACTATTGAAAGGAATGAATGAAGAGATCACTGACCCAGTGATAATTTACTATGATAATACAAGTGCTATTAATATTTCAAAGAATCTTGTGCTGCATACAAAGAAAAATCACATATCTATCAAATATCACTACTTGAGGGAAAAAGTACAAGATAAACAAGTAATAATGGAATATTTACAATCAAAAGAATAACTTGCACACATATTCACAAAACCCTTACCGAAGGATACATTTGACTACTTGAGAGGTAGACTAGGGTTTCGTCCCTTGTCTATTGATAACTAAGATGATCATAAGGTTGCATCAACCTAGATGAAATCAGAATATTAGACATGTTGATGCAAAAGCTGAACTGGAATGACACAAACATATCAGTACACTACAAGGTACCTTCCTACTGCACTGAACATTAGAGATATTTTATTTGGCTACTGAAGAGATATATATTTCTTTTTGGCATTGTTGTCAAAGGGAGAGATAATAAATGAAATATCTATCCATCCAAGGGAGAAAAGAGAAAGGGGGAGACATATCTAATCTACAGAGAGATTCAAGAAAAGAAAAGTCAAAACTATAGGGAGAGTCTGCATGGTTAATTTTTAAATACTGAAGCAATTTATATATTCAAGCTAGGG
The DNA here is from genome assembly GCA_018584345.1 of Thuja plicata. NCBI lineage: Eukaryota > Viridiplantae > Streptophyta > Pinopsida > Cupressales > Cupressaceae > Thuja > Thuja plicata. The sequence goes on along the minus strand of MU225325.1, from coordinate 6,523,767 downwards.
GGAGCTACATAATTGTTTTAGTTGTAGAAAAAAAGTTTGGTATTTGTTGTATGGCATATTTCATATTGTGTTGCCACCAATGCTAAATGGAGAGATTGATGAACTACAAGTGATTGTACATTTGAAGTCATTTGTTGATATGTAACCAAGTTGTAGATGTGATGATAAACATTATCAGTTAATGTATTTTCATTAATGTCAACTTATTTGAGTATTATTATTGTGGAAAAAATTTGTTATGTATTGAAGATGAGGAATAAGAAAAGTTTATGTGGTTGGAAAATGAAAGTTATGTATACACCGAGAGACAGTGAACATCAAGTAAAACATAGTGTATACTGAGTACAGTGATAACCGAGCTAGGGATCACCAACACAACAAGGTATTGACCAAACAATTAATTCAAATTGAGGCCGACTAGAATGCGGACCTAGAAAATGATAAAGTAAAAGATAAAGTTTGTTATTTTGATCAAACGGCTATGAAAATTTAATCAAGATCAGACGACAAAGATTGAAATGTGTTTTTAACACAACTGTCTAGGAAGGATCAAGTGGGAAAATTATCGATGGAGATTAAGCGGAAAAATCTAAAGGATGAAAATTAGATGAGACTTGGTGTCTATATAAGAGACAAGAGATATTATGAACATACATGCGAGCACAGATGATGAATCACACATGCAAAGTTTATGCATGACTGATCAAACTATTTAATTTAGAACCGAGCATTTTTATGCAAACATCACAGAGAAAAGAGAGGAAAGAACATTACCAAGCATAACAGAGTATGGTGACTCAAATGAGCTGAAGTGAAAAAATTAATCAAAGGTATTATTTACTTAGCATAGATCTAAAAATCTGCAAAATAGAGTTGTATTTGAATTAGATCATTATTGTATCAATTTAACCATTGTTACAGATAAATATCTTAACCGAGTAGGATAGTGAAAGTCTTTATTATGACATTCAGAGAATGTTGAGTATTTTCTTATTGAACCCATAGTGAATGCATGGTCAAGAGAGAACTGCTATTTTTAAATCCTCTAACCAAGTCACATTTAATAGTGTGCATTGTAACCTTTAACAGGGTTAGCTCTTCACCAAGCTCACTTCAAAAGAGTGAAAATATTTTGGGTTACCGTTCCCAGGTGGTTTTTCCCTTAGCAAGGTTTCCACATTAAAAATCTATATGTAAATGTGCATGAATGTTGTGGATTGTTATCTTACTTTACACATTATTTTATTTACCTAGATTGCTAATCACATTATTTATTTACTGACATTCGGTAAACACTATTGACTAAAGTTTGAGATAAAAAATACATGTGACAGAGCTGAATTATATGTTTGAATTTTTTTTGATATACATATGGAGGAATTTGGGACTGTAGGATAATTGTGAGGAAATTGAGTCTAACTGATTCACCCCCGCTCTTAGTTATTCTAATAGTTATCTATGCATGGGTGATGCCAGTGGTGGGAATTGCTACCTGTTCTTTCTAGTGGCCCTTTTTTTCTTGAGTGATATAGGATAAGGTCCTTGCTAGCACACTAGATTCAGCTTGATGGAAGGCTTGGCCTAGGAAGGACATGTCTTCTTCTTCTTCTTCTTCTTCTATATATACCTGATTCCTAGACTGAATTTATTTAGTAAACCAAGTTGGTTTAGTAAAGGCAGTGTCAGGCTCATAAGGGGAAATATGCAACACAGTGGCAAGGCCTTTTTCATTTTGGGTTACCCTCTCCTCCTGCATTTTCTCTTCTTCATCTCCTTACCCTTCTTCATCTCCTTCCTCTCCTTCTTTGTCTTCTCCTTCTTCTTCGTTGTCTTCTCCTTCTTCTTCCTTCTCCTCTCCTTCTTCTTCCTTCTCCTCATCATTATATTTTCCCTCTTCTTCTATGACATCTTGATCCTTGTCCTTTTCTCTATCTTCATCCTCTGAGGAGATAGCTAATAGTTCACCCCTAAGACTTGTTATTGACTCTAGTATTGTCTGAAGAGGGGGCATTATTCCAACATTCAGCAACACTTGGGGAGTCAGGTTGGATAAAGATAGTGGAATTGAAGGTGGTAGAGTAGGATCTTGTAAAGAAGGTGGAGGAGTGGGAGAAGGTATTGGAAGAGAATGCGGAGGAGTGGGATTAGGATTTGAAAGATAAAGCAGAGGAGTGGCAATAGGAATTGGAAGACAAGGTGGTGGAGTGAGAGCAGGAGTTGGAAGAGAAGGTGGTGGAGTGGGAGCTACATACTTTTCTATTTTCATATCCTCTCCTACATCCTTGGGTGACTTCTCTAGAGTAGTGTGTGAAACCTGGTCAATAGAGGATATGCATACACATTGGTTCCTATCTCCTTGTTTTCACTTGTGTCCATTCTAGTGAGTGGTACATCCGCTATGGGATTTATGAACTAAGTTGAAGGTGGGGTGAGGATAACCTGAGGGTTTACCAAGACCTGTCCCCCTATAGTAAATTTCATTGTTGGATGAAAGGAATCTTCTCCTTGGTCTCCAAAACCTTAAAGTTCCTCAAAGTTGGAGATCAGAAAATCATCTGAACCAAGGATGTCCAGAGGATTTCCCATTCTCCCTGTTTCTCTGTTCCTTCACGGGTAGGTGTCCCTTCATAGGGACATTTTTTCCTTAACACAGGTTATCGTGGACCTTGTCCTTCTAACCATAAGTATATCATCCTCATCATTTTGTTCCTCTTATAGTTCCTCCTACAGGGTTTCTAATTATGGAGAGGTATATGCTCTCTTCCTCTTATATACTTTTGTCCTCTCTCTCGTAATAGTATTTATAATAGGATATTGACCAAAGGTAGTAGCAAGTTCCTCTTTGGCTATGTATGATTGATCCATGGGTGGTGTTATACTCCCAGCCATTTTTTTCCTTAGTGTCTTATGCTTGGTATTGGATCCATACAGAATGGGATGCTCATGACCATATACAATTCCCAGCTTCTGCGGTGGGGCTTTCTTGAATAGAGGCACTACGGGCTTTTCTCTATATTTTTTGTCTCCTTTTTTTGGCGGGTTTAGTTGTGGTTTCATGGGAATAGGATCCATTGGGAATGGTTTCTTGATCCACAACTTGGTGGCCTTGATTATGTTCCTTGCCTTGAAATTTATGCTATCATTTTCATCCTTATCTATTTCAACATTTAGAATCAACCTAGTCTATATCTTATCTTTATTGTACAAAGGATCTAACACATCTTTTGTATCTTTATCCCAGACTTGGAGGGAATTTTTATCTCTAGGGCCACCTCTGCCAATTTCAAAGTCATCCTACAATAGTCCCTTGTTTGGACCTCATAATCATCTATGCAATTGATCCAGTGATCTTCTATATGTGGCTCATGAACGTAATGTTTACCCATAATGTGGTTGTAAGTGCCTATGGGATCAAACCTAGTCCTAATATGTGCATACACATATAGTGGGCACTCATCCCATTCAAATACTAGATACTTTCATATCTTCATATCATGTAGGGTATATGGGCCTATTTATATGAGGAAGTCCCAATAGTGCTTCTTATTGTGCTTTATGTGCCTGTGAGCTCTCTGGCCATTTATATGGTGATTAACCAATTAGAATGGTATCTGGGTAGCTTCTTGGGGCTGAGAGTGGATCATGCTACTCTGATGTAAGTGAATGTCCTGAACTATAAGTAGAAAGCTCATATTACCCTAACCTTGGCGGCAGCCTATTCTAATAATCTTTTGGCATAATCAGCCTCTATTGAATGGATGATTGCGAAGATGAAATCATTGTTCACTATCCTGTAATCTAGACTATTTTCATCTTTCTTTGCTTTCCTTTTCAACTGTGTGTAGACTTTGAAAGGCCATGCATTTGGTTGGCGGAAGTCCCCCTGTTTCACCAATCCTAGGTATTCTACCCTTGCTGCTAGCAAGTATACCATGTATGAGGTCATATAGGATTTTGGGTTTTTCCTTACTAAGATCAATTATTCATCTAATTTATCACTTAGAATGGTTTCCCAATTGAACCTGGCCTTTTGCCCTTTAATTCTCTCGATTAGCAGGATCATCCATTTTTCAAGATGGATGGACAGAGGTAGTCCACATAGTCAGCTCAACATTATAACAGATGCTTAGATATCATCTTCGAGGTATCCTCTCCTCAAGTCTATCCTCTCAAGTTTGTTTTTGGGCAGGGATTGAATCAAATATTTTTTATTGGAAATTTTGTAAGCATCCAGAGTATGTTCTGTAAACCACTTCAGGCCTTTGTTAATAGAGAATTCATAGAACCGATTGACCCCCTTTTGGAGATGGAAGACACCTTCAATATTATATGGTTTGAGATCCAAGACCATCTCTCCCTCTCTAGTTTTTGACCACCCTTTTATTAGGTATGTAATGGTGCACTAAGGTCATGATCAATTATGAGGACAAAACTGATACTAGGTGTACAGTTGTGTTTACTAAACTAGATAGGAGCAAGGTGGTGCAATCAAATGACCTTTCAGCGGGCTTGGAGCACCTGACCAATAATTAATTCCAATTTACATTGCCTACGTGTGTGTCAGTGATATCTTGGTGGTGGTTTCTAACTGTAGATGGAAAATAGTACCCCTTGAAAAGGTACTTCATCAGTTATCTAATGCTCTTTTTCGGCATTCTTGGAAGAAAAAGATGCAAACATCAGCATTTAATATTAAAAAAAAACTACTAAAGAACAACGCAAAGAAAAACTATAACTCTAATGACCAGTAGTAGTGGCCCAAAATAAGTCATAAATGAAACTTGGTATATTTTTTGGCCTTTCAAACTTGCGGACACCGAAAACAAGGTCGGGGTGCGAAAAGTCAAAAATTGCAAAAAAGGTCATATGATGCTCTTTTAGACTTATAGAGTGTGAAGGTGAAAAGGAATTTTGGAGTGTAAAAGGCTGAAAATTCCTTGGGGTGCAAAAGGTCAAAGGTGGTTTAAAGATTCCCTTTCAAACATTTAGAGTGCAAAGGTGAGAATAAAATTTGAAAGGCCGAAGATTTTGGGCTGTCGCTTTGTTTTTGGTGTATCAGACGTCGGGGGTGTTGGGATCTACAAAATGTTTCAATTTTGAAAGTTCAAAGTTTGAAGAACTTCATATTTAGCAATTATGTGCTTCAGCATCTGATGTTGGGGTCTATTTTTGGCCTTTTGGAGGCTAAAAACCTGTGATTGTCGAGAGAGGAGAAAACCCTAAAAACCTAGAAAACTAAGAAACAAAATGGAGACAAAACAAAAAGCCACAAAAACCTAGAGCCAAGGATGTGGTGACCTAATAGCAGCAGCGAGAGAAGAAAAAACCATAAAGACAGATGACCTGAACAATAAGAAAAGGAAAAAAGGGCACGTGAAGAAACAAAAAAAATAAGGAAGATGAAGAGCAGAGGGGGAGAAGACGCCAACCTTCTAGGGCTTGTGAAGATGAAGGGAGAATATTTATCACCATGAAGCACAAAAAAATTCATGCAAGGCGATGAAGCAGCGAGGAGGTGAAAACACTTGGATGCGAAAAAGGAGAGTGAGAGAAAAGACACGCGACGTTGCTTTTATAGCCCATGGGTGACATCATCTCTTTCAATATTTCATCATGTGAAACCCCAAAACAGAAACACTCACCCCTTTAGGTGTTTTGGAGATGGAAACCCCAAAAGGATCTGGCATGGGCTTCTATACTCTCGGTCTTTTGGGATTTTGGACTTTCAAAGGTCGGAGGACCTCGTCAGTCTTAAAGTACTTGGCACTTTTAGGCATTAGAGATTTAGGAGGTTGGTTGATCTCTTAAGTCTGAAAGTGTTAAAGTTCAAAAGTGTGAAAAGACTTAGATCTTTCTCAACAAGACCCCCCCTACCTGAAAAAGTTCAAGGAACTAGAAAATGAAGGGGGGGAAGCAAAAGCAAAAAAAAAAAGAGGGGGGTCCCCATGGCCAAAGGGCCAAAATGGGGTGTGTGTTGTGGACCCACAAAAAATATCCCCAGAAAAAAGGAGGAATGACCAAGGAATTTCTTTATTAGCAAAACACTTCTGGAAATTAACTTTGTAGGGAAATGGAAACCAAGAGTTGTTCATGTTGACCATCTTTCACTGACTCCCAATATTGAAGTCTTCTTCTTGTCTTCCAGTGTCTGTATATGTTTATTCATTTCTACAACTTGCAATGTGGTGACCAGAGAGTTTTTCAGCTATTCTTGACTGTTTCCACGTAGACCAGGGCTTCCTAAAAAGAGCTTTGCTACCAGTCAGGTGTCCATAGCCCTGGAAAAGTTTTCCCTGAATCCCAATCTAACCTTACTCTATTGTTGGTCAGGAGTCCATAGGCCCATTAGAGGTCACTAGAGTCACTCTTAGCTATCATGTCTGCTAGATTTTAGACGTATGTAGGGGGATCCTATTTTGAAAATAATTTCTTCTTCCTTTTTTAGTGTTTTCTTCAGTTAGACTATGACTCAGATTGTGTAGTTCTTCAAAATATATTTAGGTACATATTCTTCTTTTGGGTAACCTGACCAGAAATTAGGTTGTACTACCCAAGTTCTGATTGTAACTACCTGAGGTTTATCTTTTATTGGCTGGTTCATTTGTCCCTTTATCCTTTTCTTCCCTCTTCCTAATTCCTTTCGCATCCACTAGACTTGGGTTCTGGGATCGATGGGTGCCCAATTCAATGTACTAATGTCATCTTGGGTGTTGTTTCTTAGTGTACTTTTTGATCAGGATGACCAAGTGTTAGACATCTCTCTGATTGCCGATGGAAGATGTCATCACTTCTGACTTTGGGAATGTTCTCTGCGCTGAACATTTCTTTGGAGAAATTGATGAAGAAATACCTTTGCTCTAGTTTTTAAGGACTACTTGGGATGGGGTCAAGATGCACTACCCCAAGGCAAAAAGAAATAATGAGCCCTGATAAAAAAGGAGGAAAGCGGAGACACAGATACAAAAAATGGGCAAGCTAGACCGAAAGAGAAAGAAAGAAAGAAAAGAAGGATAGAAGCAAACAAACTAAAAACTAAAATACAATAGATTAAAGGAAATCCCACTTAGGATCTGAAAAAATGTTTGAGTAATTTCCCATTGACTGAAAATGGGGTCAACTCTCTGTCTAAGGCACCAATCCTGAAGGTGTTCTTTCCCAAGATCTCTGATATTTGGTAGGGACCTGTCCACAATTTTTGAAACTTGGTGTGGCTACCTGGCTTTTCTTTTGCCTTGTCCCACATCAGGATAATGTCAGAGATCCTAAAAGCTTTGATAGTGGCTCTCTTTTCAAACCACCTCTTAACGACATCTTAATGCTTTGATATGTGCTCTAGAGATAAAGTTATTTTCTCCTCTAGGTTGAGGAGATTCATGAGTCAAACCTATACTCAGTCTTCACCTCCAACATACTGGTCCATAAATCTCAAGATTGGTATTTTCAAGTTCATAGGGAAGACAGTTTCTAGGCCATAGACTAGTTGGTATGGGGGTGTCCCCTGGGAATTTTTAATCCTTACCAGGTTGGTCCACAAAGCATATTCTAGCTATGTATGCCAATCTCTAGTATGTCATCTAGGAGGTGTTTGATCACCGTCGTTAGGATTTTTTTTGTGGATTTTTCCACACCATTTCCTTGTGGATAGTAATTAGAAGAAAATTTTAGAATTACCTAATTTTCAAAGGCCCACTGCATGAGTATAGCAGAGGAAAAAGAGGGGGCATTATCACATACCAGATAGAATGACATCTCAAACCTGGTGATGATGTACTCTTCTAAGAACTTGGTTACCACTTCAGTGGTGCAATTTTTTAGTGCCTAGGCTTTTGTCTAGTGTGTGCAGTAATTGGTGGCTGTTAGAATGAACTTATTACCTACAGATGAAGGGGGTTTAATCATTCCAAAAAATTCCAATCCCCATTGGGCAAATGGATGTACCTCATATATTGGTTGTAAGGGCATCACTGGGTTCTTCTCCCAAGTTTCACTTGTCTTGTAGGTGTGGCATGATCTTACATGTTCATTGGTGTCTCTAAAAAGCATCGGCCAATAATACCCTACTCTCAAAATGTGGTGGCAAGTGGCTTCAGCTTACCCATGACCTGTCTCGTATTTGTCATGGAAATAACCTAGGACTTGTTTTTCTTTGAGCCTATCTAAACATCTCAAGTATATACCCTCGTAATTACGTTTGGGTAGCAAACCATTCTTCAGCATGTAAGAGATACTCTTGATTTTTTAGGGCCCTTCTTTGTGAGCTATTCATCCCTTCTAGACAATAGTTCTGTAGTAAGTGTAGACTATATCTTGGTACCATATGTATATAATCACACCTTGATCAGTGTAAGTTTGGCATGTTAGGCCTTCTTCTACCTCATAGATCAGCTTTGTTAAGCCTTGGCCCCTTACCATTTTCATTGGTTGAATCTCAAGATCAAATTCTTGTAGCATTATCATCCTCTTTCCCCTTCATTCTCCTAGCTCATTTTGCATCAAAAAAGGTTTTATAGCGGCGTCGGGGGCTATCCTAAAAAATTTCCTCTTTAGGATAAATGCCAAAACTTCTTTACCGCTTTGACCAAAGCAAAGAATTGTTTGTCTAGATTAGGGTACCTGACTTCAACATTCTTAAGGGGGCAGCTCATGAAGGCTAATCAACCTCTTTTTTTCACCATCCTTTTTCTGTATGAGGATGCCTACTCATGAGTGTTCATATGAAAAGGAATACACCTTGAAGGAGATAGTGTAATCTAGGCTGACGAGAATGGGGGTCATAGCGATTGCACTCTTTATCTCCACAAATTACTTCCTCACTAGGACAGTCCACTCAATTTTAGCATCTTTCTTCAGCATGTTGTTTAGGGGTTTTACTATCTCAGCAAAACTGTTGATGAACTTCCTTATGAAGTTAAGGTTTCCAAAGAATGATTTCAATTCCTTGTGCCTATGTGGTGGCATCAAATTTAGAATGGCATTTACCCATTCAGGTTCTATTACTATCCCTACTTCTGAGATGATGTGTCTTAGCAGCTTGCCTTTTGTGACTCCAAACACACATTTCTTGGGATTGAGAGAAATCTAACACTTCCTACATCTTTGAAGGACTCTCCTTAGGTCATCTATATGATCGGTTTGTTGTTTGGAAAAACATGTGAGGTCATCCATATAGATGATGATGCACTTTCCAACTATTCCCTTGAAAGCTATGTTCATTACTCTTTGGAAAGTGGCCCCAGCGTTAATTAAATCTAATGATATCTGTCGATAGGAAAATGTTCCCCATTTGGTGGTAAATGTCATTTTTAGCCTATCCTCTTCTTGTACCATTACCTAATTATAACTAAAGTAACCATTCAGGAAGTACATCATCTGGGACCCATTTACTACTTGTAGGAATTTGTCGAGGGATGAGAGTGGGTAGTTGTCCTTCTGAGAGGCCTTGTTCAAGTTCCAGAAATCTACGCATAATCTGATCTCACCAGTCTTCTTCCTCACTAGGACCAAGTTTGCAACCCACATAGAGTGTCAGATTGGGAAGATGATCTTTGCATCTAGCAATTTCTGGACTTCCTTTTGTATTAGAGACTCCATGGTGGGGTTCATTGGTCTTTGACATTGTTGGAAAGGCTTGGAGTCTAATTTCAAAGGGATGTGTGTATTATGACTAAGGTGTCATATGTCTTCAATTCTTCATAGCTCCAGGATATGAAATAATGATACTCAAAGAGGAGTTGGACCATTCTCTCCTCTTCTTTCGTACCTACTTTCCCAATGTGGACCTCTCTCACCTCATCTTCTATGCCGAGGTTGAATGCTTCATATTCTTTACCATTGGGTGGTACATCCATCCATCTTCTCGTAGCGGTCCCATCGCTATCAAAAATTATTTCTCATTCTACCATGACTTTAGGTATGGAATTGGTCCTCAAGTTTATGACGCCCTTATCCTTGATTATTTCTGGGTTTGCTTCTTCCTCGACTTCTTCCTTCCCTTCATCTATAATCTAATTTTTGAATACACCTGCACACATGATGAACTCAGGGATGTGTTGGTCATCTTGAAAGACTTGGAAGTTGGTAATATTATCTAGGATAGCTGGAGCCACAATGAGTTCCACTAAGAATTCTTTAGTTTTGACTTTTCCATTGGGTGTAATGAGCTAGTATACACAGTTAGTGCTTCAACAATGACATTCTTTCTTCTTGGGATGGATTTGATATTGAATTCTTCAAAGTCTTTGATCAAGTCCCATGCCCTATTTTGGTAAGTCAAGAGTCTCTTATCATTGCAATAATATTGACTGGGGATATGTTTAATGATCAGTTGTGATTCATCTTCCACTTTAAGGGATTTTATTCCCTTTTCATGAGCGAGGAGGAGTCCATGAACTAATGCCTCATACTTTACAACATTTTTAGTGCACAAAAACTGTAACCAATAAGCAGCATAGAAAGACTTACCTCTTGGATTTATCAAGTCAATCCCTATGTCGGCTCCTTGTTTACATTTGGAACCATCGAAAGGAAGTTTCCATATTTGGAATTTTTTATGGGGTTTGAATTGGGTTGGAAATTTCCTGAAAAAATTCACCATTTTGGGCCTTCACTCCTTTCCTCACTCACTATCTGAGGAGTTCAATTCTTCTTTTCCTATCTGTCGAGTGCCCTTAGGATCCATAGATTTGGCATTTTCATTTTCTTGGTTATCTTGTGGCTTCCTATAGGGGGGGCAAGAACCATCATCTGAAGTACTCCAGTCACTGAAGATACTAGGAGTAGAGTTCTTGTCATTTGAATTTGATCCACCATATTGAATTATGGTCAGGGTGTCCTAACTGATGAGGTTTTCTGCCTTTGGAGGGATGTCACATACGTTTTCCCTTTTGGGGTTCTTCTCTTTTGTTCCCAGACCTTCTAAAACTTTGATTGGTAAGGAAATTTGGGTTAGCACTCACGACAACACGTCTTGACAACTTGGACATGTGAATTCCAAGTGGCTCACTTGGTGTAATTTATGGTATTCTAGTAATAGGAGGATGTTGGGATCCACATCCCATCCTACATTTTGTAGGATTGTCATCATGTTTTTGATGAAACTTATGAATATGTCATCATTGGGGATGAACTCTAGCAGACCTTATATGGGACTGTGATCTTGTTCTTCAATTCCCTTGATCCAAAACATGAGGATGCCATCCATCTGGTAGGTACCTAGGTCATTTTGTATGAATAGGACCTCATTTGGGGCATTATAATCTGTAATCATCATTTTTTATTTGGGCTCAGCATCAATCTTGATTGGGTTGTTCAATCCCTTCCACGATAGCCATAATTGGGTGAAGTTAGCAGAAAACCATCCCCTCAAACATTTGGTCCATTCTTGACTCAGTAGCATCCCATAGGTCTCACGAATATCCACTATGTGCATGTTGATGTATTCTTATATTCTTGGGTCCGCAACCAATTGGATGTGCATATATTTAAGTACATTGATCACTGTGACCTTTCTCTTGTCTAGTTGGATTACCACCCAATTTTTTGTCTAGGGGACTATCCCTAGCTTTTGGAAAATAGACAAGGGCATGACATTACATGAAGCTCCTAAATCAATAAATCATTTGTGTAAGTTTTTTTCGAACATTGGCAGACTGAGTAGGAATGATGATACTTCTATCTTGTCTTTAAACATTGCAGGGAAAGCTTCGGAAGTGTTGATATATAAGATGTGGGGGTCTTCACATTACTAGTTTTTGTTCCTTTTTTGGAGTGTTCTAGGGAATTTAGGAGTGCTTCTCTTTGGGAAGGGGAGCCTTGAAGCATATCAAACATAGAGATGCTCACCTTCATTTTCTTCAATTCCTTGACTGCACTATATTTGTCAGCTAACCAAGTTGGATTTTTGTAACTTGCAAACATGCTTGGTAAAGATGATGTTGGAGCATTCAGACCCTTAGGAGGTGCCAGATTGTTGCTAGCTCGGGGATCTAGTGGATTTGTTTTTTTCCCTAGAGGTATACCATCTATTAGAGGTTCCTTTTGGATCCTTAAGTTGTACGGACTCTGATGATCATTTTGAAAGGTGTGAACTTAGGAATATTCAGGTTCTTTCTCCCTTTAGAATGGGAATACAAATTCTTCTTCCTTTTTGTAGATGTCAGAACTTTCCCAGCTTCTAGGTTCATAGGAATTGAAAACTATTGCATTGAACTGAACAGGGGGTTCCTCCAAACTTTGTGGATGTTGGTGGTTTGTATTAATTCCACACCCATTGTTTTCTTCATGTTGGGTTGGATCCCTATAAAAATTCACATTAGAGGCATCATAAGCATTGGCATTATCAGAGGAAATGCTCCCATTGTTGGGTCAGGTGTTCCAGGGTCTATTGGGTCTTTGTTGCCCAAACTATTTATCCTGCAAACAACTCTTGTTATTATAGGTATTGAAGCTTTGATTTTTATTCTGAGGATAGGCATTCAGAGTTGTAGGTGTCCTTTGATGCCCTCTTTGGTTTTGGGATGGGCTTAGCTTCATCCGGGTGAGCTCGTTGGTCAATTGAGACAAAGTTTTCTTTACAACATCTAATTCAGACGTCAGGTGATTATAAGGCTATGGGGAAGGCACAGTTCTCTATTTAAAGAAATTCATTTTGTGGGCTTTATAACCTGGATAAGTGATGGTTGGTGGAGGGGCAGAAATTGGTTGTGCTGAGACTGGGATAATTGAGGGTGTATGGTTGGTTAAAGCCTGATTTATTGTGAAGAAATGATGCAGAGCAACAAGCTTTCCCAAAATGGGTAAGGTGCCAAAGTTCCCTCCTCCTTGGGGATCCATTTGTTGAGTGAAATTTATGGCTTCATTGTACACCTTCTCCATAGTATCTCTATCTATAGGAGGGATTGTTCTTTAAAAAATGGAAGTGAGTGGATCCAGAGCTTTCAAATAAACTTGTATGACTGTTGTTTCTAGTTTGATATAATGTGCCTCCAATTTATGATGCATCTTGTGGAAATGATGAATGAACATAGCCATTAGCTCAGTGGAATCCTTCCTTGTTGTTATGAACTAGTGATGCGTTATGGCAGGATCCACATACAATTTAAATTGATTTAGGAATTTTGTATGCGAACTCACCCAAGGTGTATGGGAACAAATGGTAGATAACATCTTGGTGTGCAATCTCCTTGAAATTTAAAATATCTTTGAAGGCACAAATGTGTTCTTTTGTTTTCCTTAATTCTCCATATAGAAAATGTGTGCAAAACATCTCCAGGTTTTTGGGCAATTTGTGGAGTTGACCTACCAAATTCAATGGAGAAATTTGTGCATTAGAGAAGAAAGCCATGGGAGAATTTGTTGTAAATTCTAATTTTGCAATTTTTTATTTTGAGGGATTTGCATTGTGATGGATGGGACAGCAATGTGGGATTGTTGTTCAAAGGGTTCTGAGTGTTTGGCAGGATGATGAGTGGATTTGGATCTCCCTTTTTCATTGCAAACTTTGTGATGGTGGGTAAGTTCAAGGAACTTGAATCTCTTTGGATATGATATAAGCACTCACTCAAACCATTCAGGTGAGAAGGATCTGATGTTATCCAACTTTTAGTCTTTAGGCCCTCCTTCTAGCATCACTTATGTTGAGTGTTTCTTTACACAAGTTAATTGCTAGGATTTCTAGATTTGATTTCCTCTTTTGAAAGAATAACGAAGTTATTCCCAAGGTTCTCTGTGGTCATGGTACAACCTGCTCGATAAACTCAGTTGAAGATAAATTTGAATGTTCACAAGGAGGTCTTTGTTGGTACTTTCAAGACATCAAACTGCAAAATAACTTTAGTACTTGTTTTTGTATTTTCCAATTTATCAATGCATGTAGCTTATTAATGATGCAAATCTATGCTAAAACCTACCATGATTCTCTATTTATCCAGATTGTCAAAGAAGATAAAAATAATTAGGTAACAAGAGTTTTAAAAATTTGTTGAAATAAAATCCTAATAGACTTAAACCATTATCAAACCTCCCTTTCAAATTAAATGATAGAAAGATAGAAACCCAGTGAATATGAATCAGACCATGTCGCGATTCTATACCTAATAGATGCAATCGTTTGGAGAGAAATGTATCAAGATGCAATATTTTCAAAATCTATCAAAATCGTGAAGCCACAAGTATGTACACACACACAAGATGGATTTATTGTTGAACCAATAGAATTATCTTTCCCAATCATTCATCATAGCAAGATCGATGAACAACAACAAACTCTAATTTAATCAATTATAGATCCAAAACATAATAAACCCAATCGGCTCTTTGAAAGAAATGAATGATAAAAACACACATTCATAAAATTCCCATAGACATTAGAAAATAATTACATAGTGAATGAAGCACCAATTGTATATCTTTATTGCGTCAAAGATCTGATCGTCTTACACTTTTTTTATTACAATATATAGTGCTCTGATCTACAAACTCTGAACCCCAAAACTAGGGCTTCAATAACTTTAAAAATGATGAAAACAAAGCTAACTCTAAAGCTTGTTTAAAGAAAAATACTACTATTGATGCTAAATAGTTTCCATGGATCCTTGATCCGTTTACATTTAGTTTTCCATGAATTTAGGGTCAACTTGCTCAGGAAGAAGAGAAAAAGGGACTAGAGCTCCACCATTTCTAACTAAAGTCTTCTTTTTGATCTTTGAGTTCTCCCTTCGAATATTCATTTGGAGTTCCCTATGTGGTCAAGACTGATAGAAGACCTTTAGTCATGCAAAAACAAACCCCAGTTTTTTATCAATCTGATCTAAAACTCTACTTTCATGCAAAAAATCTCTCACGGTGGAATGGCCCAGAATTAGGACCCTGACCTTTTCTCTGAAATTTGATAGGGGAAAAATTCACTAAGTATGAAAATAAAATTTTGGGTCCTCCAAATTTTTTTACTTTTGGAGGCCGAAAGACCAAAAAACTAACCTTTGCAAAATGGCTAAGTATGGGAAATTTTTATTCCAAAATTTGGCTAAGTCCCCATTGGGCAGTCACTATGGGAGTATTTCTAGATGAACTTCTTGTAGCCTTTGTACTATTTATTGTACCTCCTCATAGTCTACTTCTTGTTCTTGCATTTCACTGAGGCGTTGTTCTTGCTTCTCCCTTAAGGTGGTCAACTTTGAGGCAAAGAAATTTATTTCTTCCTCATGTTATTCTATTATCTCCATATCTTCTTTGAAGTAAAAGAGTTGATGAAGATCTTCTTTCATTCTCACCCCTTCTAGGATTCCTTTGAATTGTTGTATGATCTCTCTGGCTAGGCATAGAATCTGATGTTCTTCATCCTTGTACAATTCCAAGTCAATACCTGTAAAGAAGTTTTCTATCTGTTCTACCCACATCATCACTCCCTCATGCCTCTGGCATATATGGTTTAAGCACTTCTCGTAGACCTTAACCATTTTGGCTATACTCTTGATCCATGTACCAAAATTGTCTAATTCTACACCTTCATATACCTTTACCAAAATTTTGAAGCGTTTCTTCCTTATTATTTTTAGGTCCCATAGCGTGGCCTTCCATCTAGTCAATTTGAATTCTAACCTTGTGTCACTTTCCATCATATCCACCAATTTGCTCGCTTCTACAAGGATAGCTTTGAACAGCCTAAATATTGCCTTAATAATCCCTTCTCCAAATTGTTCAAAATCATTCTTCCAATCGATGCATGCTTGTAGGAAAGAATGAGTCATACCTTTCGGCAATTCTGGAGAAACTTTCTTCTCAAGAACAACCTGTAATGAGGCTTCTAGAAAATTTGTTTTAATGGGACCCACCATCTTGTGAATGAATTTCTTTAGTGCCTCATTTTTCTCAACTAATGACTCAATTTTCTCTTCATCCTTTTCCATCAAACCCAAAGCATGTTTGAGTCTGAGAGCTGCCAGAGTTTTACTCCCTTCCCTTGTAGGCTCCCCAAAATCAACCTCTTCAAAAGTGTATTCTTCTGGGGTTACCTGTGCCTGGGTGACGCCAGTGGTAGGAATATCTACATATGATTTCCAGTCACCCTTTGTGTCCTGAGTAACATAGGATATGATCCTTTCTGGCACACTAGATTCAGCTTAATGGAAGACTTGGGCTAGGAAGGACATGTCTGCCTCTTCTTCTTCTTCTTCTTCTTCTCTTGTATATAGCCTCTTCCTGGGTTGAATTTCTTTAGTAAACCAAGTTGGTTTAGTAAAGGCAGTGATGAGATCATAAGGGGAATATGCAATACTGAGGCAAGGCCTTGTTCATCTTGCATTACCTTCTCCTCTTGCATTTCCTCTTATTCATCTCCTTTCCCTTCTTCATCTCCCTTCTCTCCTTCTTCTGCCTTATCTTCTCCTTCTTCTTCTTTCTCCTCTCCTTCTTCTTCCTTCTCCTCATCATTTTGTTTTCCCTCTTCTTCTACGACATCTTGCTCCTTGTCCTTTTCTTTATCTTCATCCTCTGAGGAGCTGGCTAATATTTCAGCCCTAAGACCCATTATTGACTCTAGTTTTGTCTAAAGAGGAGGCATTGTTCTAGTATTCAGTGGCACTTGGGGAGTCGGGTTGGCTAAAGGTAGTGGAATTTAAGGTGGTGGAGTAGGATCTTATAAAGAAGATGGAGGATTAGGAGAAGGAATTGGAAGAGAAGGTAGAGGAGTGAGAGTAGGAGTTGGAAGAGAAAGCAGAGGAGTGGGAGTAGGAATTGGAAGAGAAGGTAGTGGAGTGGGAGCGAGAGTTGGAAGAGAAGGTGGTGGAGTGGGAGCTACATCATTTTCTATTTTCATATCCTCTCCTACATCCTTGGGAGATTTCTCTGGATTAGTGTGTGAAAGCTGGTGATCAACAGAGGATGTGGATACATTTGGTTCCTATCTCCTTCTTTGTGTTTGTTTCCATTCCTATGAGAGGTACATCCGATATGGGATTTGTGAACTGATTCGAAGGTGGGGTGAGGATAACCTGAGGGTTTACCGACACTTGTCCCCCTGTACTAAATTTTTTTGTTGGTTGAAAGTAATCTTGGCCTTAGTCTCTGAAACCTTCAAGGTCCTTAAAGTTGGACATGAGAAACTCATCTAAACCAAGGATGTCTAGAGGATTTTCCCATTCTCCATGTGTCTCTATTCCTTCACAGGTAGGTGTGCCTTCACTGGGACCCTTTTTCCTTAAGAAAGCTATCCTAGACCTTGTCCTTCTAACCAGAGGTATATCATCCTCATCATTTTGTTCCTCTTTTGGTTCCTCCTACAGGGTTTCTAATTGTGGAGAGGTGGATGCTCTCTTCCTCTTATATACTTTTTTTCGCTCTCTTTTGGTGGTATTTATAATAGGAGTTTGACATGAGGTAGTAGGAATTTTCCCTTGGGGTGTCTATGATTAATCCATGGATGGTGTTATACTCCCAGTCATCTTTGTCCTTGGTAGATTATGCTTGGGATTGGATCTATACACAACCAGATGCTCATGATCATATATTGTTCTTGGCTTCTGCGGTGGGGCCTTCTTGAACAGAGGCACTACACACTTTTCTCCATGTTTTTTGTCTCCTTTTGTTGGCAAGTTCAATTGTGGTTTCATGGGAATAGGATCCATTGGGAATAATTTATTGATCCACAACTTGGTGGCCTTGATCATGTACCTTGCCTTGATAATGATGCTATCATTTTCATCCATATCTATTTCAGAATTTAGAATCAGCCTTGTGTATATCTTGTTTTTATTATATAAAGGATCTAACACATCTTATGTTTCTTTGTCCCAAACTTTGGGGTGAATTTTGATCTTTAGGGCCACCTCTGCCAATGTCAAAGTCATCCTGCAATAGTCCCTTATCTGGACCTCATAATCATCCACACAATTGATCCAGTGATCTTCTATATGTGGCTCATGAACGTAGTGTTTACCCATAATGTAGTTGTAAGTGCCTATGGGGTCAAACATGGTCCTGATATGTGCATATAATTATAGTGGGCACTCATTCCATTCAAACCCAAAGACTTGCATATCTTCATATCCTATAGGGTATACTAGCTTATTGATATGGGGAATTCCCAATAGTGCTTCTTCTTGTGCTTTATGTGGTCATATGTGTCTATGAGCTATCTGGCCATTTCTATGATGATTACCCAATCAAAAGGGTATCTGGGTAGCTTCTTGGGGCTGAGAGTGGATCTTGCTACTCTGATGTAAGTGAATATATTGAACTATAAGTAGAAAGCCCCTATTGCCCTAACCTTGGCGACAACCTCTTCTGATAATATTTTGGGATAATCACCCTCTATTGAATGCATGATTGTGAAGATGAAAGCATCATTCACTATCCTATAATTTGGACTATTCTCATCCATATTTGCTTTCATTTTCAACTGTGAGTATCCTATGAAAGGCCATGCATTTGGTTGGCTGAAGGCCCCCTGTTTCACCAGTCCCAGGTATTGAGCCCTTACTGCTAGCAAGTATACCATGTATGAGGTCATATAAAATTTTGGGTTATGCCTTACTAAGATCACTTGTTCATCTAAGTTGTCACTTTGAATGGTTGTCCAGTCGAACCTGGCCTTTCCCCCTTTGATTCTCTTAATTAGCAGGATCATCTAGTTTTCAAGTTAAATGGACTGAGGTAGTCCATACAGTTGGACCAGCATTGTAAAGTTTGCTTGGATGCCATCTTTGAGGTATCCGCTCCTCAATTCTACCCTCTCAAGTTTGTTTTTGGGTAGGGATTGAATCAAATATTCTTGATTGGCAATTTTGTAAGTATTCAGAGTGTGTTCTATAAACCACTTTAGGCCTTTGTTAATAGATAAATTGTAGAACCGATTGACCCCCTTTTGGAGATGGAATACATCTTCAATATTATCTGGTGTGAGATCCAAGACCATGTCTCCCTCTCTATTTTTACCACCCTTTCATCAGGTATGTAATGGTGCGCTAAGGTCATGATCAGTTCTGAGGATAGAACTAATACTGGGTGTGCAGCTGCATTTACTAAACAAGATAGAACCAAGGCGGTGCAATCGGATGACCTTCCAATAGAATTTGAGCACCTGACAAAGAATTCATTCAAATCTATGTTTCCTATGTCAGTTACGGTGATATCTTGGTGGTGGCTTCTGATCTTGGATGGCGTAGTACCCCTTGAAAAGTTACTTCATTGGTGATCTGATGCTCTTTTCTCACATTCCTATAAGAAAAACATGCAAACATAAGCATTCATTAAGAAAAACTACTAAATAATAATGCAAATTAAAACTATCGCTCTAACGACCAGTAGCAGTGGCTCAAAATCAGTCAGAAATGAAACTTGGTAGGTTTTTCGGTCATTCAGATTTGCGGACATCGAAAACAAGGTTGAGGTGTTAAAGGCGAAAAATGAAAAAAATCTCATATGATGTTATTTTGTACTTGCAGAGTGTGAAGGTGAAAAGTAATTTTGGAGTGTGAAGGTGAGAATGAAATTCAAAGTGTGAAAGGGTGAATATTTTTGGGTGTGGCCTTATTTTTAGTGTACCGGACGTCGAGGGTGTTGGGATCTGCAAAATGTCACAAGTTTGAAAGTCCAAAGTTCAAAGAAATTCACACTTAGCAATTATGTGCTTCAGGATCTTATGTTGGGGTCCATTTTTGGCCTTTTGGAGGCTGAAAACCTATGATTGTCAAGAGAGGAGAAAACCCTAAAAACCTACAAAAATAAGAAATAAAATAGCAACAAAACAAAAAAGGTGCCAAAACCTGGAGCCAAGGATGTGGCAACCTAGGAGTAGTAGGGAGAGAAGAAAAAACCCTTAAGACTAATGACTCGAATGACAAGAAAAGGAAAAAAGGGAGCGCAAAACAAAAAAATTGAGGAAGAAAAAGATCAAAGGTGGAGAAGATGCCAACCTACTAGGGCTTGCAAAGATGAAGGGATAAGATCTATCACCATGAAGCATGAAAATATCTACGTGGGGAGACGAAGTAGTGAGGAGGAGAAAACACTTGGATGTGAGAAAGCAGAGTGAGAGAAAAGATGCATGGCATTGCTTTTATATTCCATGGGTGATGTCATCTCTTTCAAGATTTTAGCGTCTGGAACCCTGAAAAAATAAACACTCACCCCTTTTGGTGTTTCAAAGACTGAAACCCTGAAATTTTTTGGTCTGGGCTTCCACACTTTCAGGCTTTTTAGATTTTAGAGGTTGAAGGACCTCGTCAATCCAAAATTTCAAAAGTGCGAAAGTTCAAAAGGACTTGGAATTTTTGGGCTTTCATAGGTCAGGTGATCTCTTAAGTTTGAAAGTGAGAAAGTGTGAAAGTACAAAAAGACTTAGAACATTCTCAACAGAACTCCCACGAAAAAGTTCAAGGAACTAGAAAAAGTAGTGGGGGAAGTAGAAGCAAACACAAAAATAGGCGGGTCCCTATGGCCAAAGGCCCAAAATGGGGTGTGTGTTGTAGACCCACAATAAGACTGAGGTAAATAGTGGGTCCAAAGTTGTTGTGATTTTTGTTGTTGAGACCTGTGTTGCAACAAAGATCTATCCCTTGGAGGGTGTTGACTAAAAGTTGGACCCATAGAGATTGATCTAATTTGTTCAGAATAATTAGAACCAAAGCCAGTAGGGATAAACTAGGATGTCTGGGTACTAAAAAATGGGTTATATCTTGTGTGAGGTGCTTATGAAATATCTTGAGCACTTATGTGAAAGGAAATGAGGAAGATGCCTGAGATGAAGTAGGAACCATAGATGCACTCATTTGGGTACCCATCATGTTTTGAGTAGAAGATGAACTAGCTTGAGTGGATAAGCTAGCTTGTGTAGACACAGTTTGTGATGATGTTGTATGTGTTGATAATGGAATAGATAGGATTTGAGACACCACAGGATCAAATTGAGAACTTCTGATTGTATTTTGACCTGCCAGTGGGTTTTCTAGCCATATTGTGGAGACATTGAATCCAGTGGGAAGTTCTACCCCTTTGTTGATTAACATTGCTAGGAATATCTCATGATTTATTTCTACTACAATGTCTACAACTTGTGCGGAATAGGCATATTGTTCTATGTCTTCCAAATCTTCTTCTGTGATATCTTAAAATATAGTTGACCTTTGGGAGACATGTGGAGGTGCTGGTACATCTTCAACGTACATAGAGGGATCAACATGCATGAATGGGTTAATCTCTAGTTCTTCTTCCCATGGGGGAAATGGGTTAACGTATGATCCATCTTATTGGTGCCTAGCCTTTAACCTAGTATAAGGTCCTCTATAAGGTGTAAATGACATGGTTTTATCTAGGTTTTAATAAGACAAGTGATATAAAATAAAGGAAAGGGACAAACTATCTAAGAGAGTTTAAGTTCCTATTTAACAAGGGTAATTCTAAGAAAAAACTTCCACTTTTCTTGATCTCAGATGTTGATGAGGATATGATCTAAATCATGTCTTAGATGAGACATAGTCATTATACAATAGTGATTAAAAAGTGAAATTGAGATAGTGAGATCAAGATAATCTTATCTGAACTATTGAATTACAGACGTTAATTAAATCAGAAACTAACCAAGAAAGGAGATCCTAAAGGTTTGAGACTTCACTAGATATGTGTTATCTCCTAGACTAAACACAATGTCTTTCACACTACATGTAGATCTTTTCCAGGTTTCAGATTGATAAATAGACTATTTTGGCAAATGAATAAAGGGTGTTTTGACAGAATAGGTATGTAGACTTTCTAGTCAATTGTGGCAGAATACAAGATCGATTGTAGAAGACTTCTCTAAATTATGATAATAAACATTTCAATTGCGGTAATAAAAGGATCAGTTGCAATAATGCACATGCAATTGCAGCAAAAATGCTGAAAAGGAAACAATTTGAGAATTTGAATGTTGATTGAAGATTTCTGATGAAAAAAGACTCTAGAATAGTGAGGTAATATGTTTTCTGAAATATGTAGTTGTTGATCTCCTAGACACTCAACATGTTTGACTCAATCTAAGTAGAGAAAACATGTGAAAACAATTGTCTTTGTCTCTATTCCTAGACAATGAGTGTATGTTCTATAGTCTTGAAAAACACTTGATTTTCACTGGTAAAGCACAGATACAGACATAATCAGACAAGCTTATCTTAAAGAATTAGCTTAGTACTCAAATAATTTGCCTATAGCTTGGTATCTCTTTAGCTCATACATCAGTGTCACCCCTGAGAGGGTGCCCATTTTTTTGCCTTTTGTGAGAGATATGAAGAATACGGACAGAGGAGACTACACAATGAGACCTCCAATTCTATATTATCAACTTTAAAATGCTCAAGGAGATACATATGGTGAGTGTCTTTAGTAGATAATCTTCCCCCTCCTTGCATAAAGATTATGAAAACTTTCAGAGGTTAACTGGGTAAGTTGCTACTCTATGGATTCTAGTAAGGGTTTCCATTCAAATACACCCCTCATAGTCATGCAAGCATGATTTAGTCCTAGAGCCCTATGAAGTGATGTACCCATCCTCTGAGACTTTAATCTCAAGAAAATTTTTGTTTATAGTAGGTTGTAATGACAGGGTATTGTTTATCTCTAAGTTTTGTTGATCATTAGTGTCCCACACTTAGTCATTTATCTAGGAAGTTTTAGTTGGTCATCATTTTTGTCAAGCTATCTAGTAAAGGATGATCTATCTGACATAGTCATTGATGAGCAGATAATAGTTTTTGAGTCACATGGTTACCAAGTTCAGTCTATGCCAAGAGACAGAGTCTTTGTGTGCCGAGCAAGGCAGTTTTGTTATGTATGTCAAGATTGACACCAATTTCAAGGTAAACTATTTCGGGTTGACTTATCTAATAATTTAATAATTTCAAAAGATAATTACACATTTAATTATTTGATGCAACTACATGGCATGGAGCCAATCATAAAATTGGATTGCCTAAGCGGCATAAGAATTTGATCTTGATCATTGATCTAGATCTAATTGCCATATCTGTAAAGTATATTAAGATTTCTTCTTTCCCTAATAAAAGAACAGAGAAAGAAAAAGAGTGAGAGAGAAGGTGTATGTGTACATGAGAGATGTGTGAAGGGTTGTTTTGATAGAGGAAGCATAGATATAGCAGAGTGAAAGTGCAGTGAGTAGTAGAGTAAATAAATATCATATTATTAGATCAGAGAAGGTATTGAAAAGAGGAGATCTATTATCAGCATCAAAGTGCATATCAAAGGATCAGATCTTGAGAAATTCTAACAAATGTATCAGGTAAAATCTCTTAATAGAGTGGTTCTAACAGACCTTTCTAAATCTCTTAGCCGAGTGCTTACTTTGTTATAAGTTAAAATACTTTTACAAGGTAGATTGTAATGATCTATAGCTCTTAACCAGGCAGACCTTTAACCAGGTAGATTACATATTGTGATCAAATTTTGTATCCCTAAATGGCACACTTTATTGTTTTAGTAGTGAAGATTTTTGTGGGTGTCATCCCCACCCTAGTTTTACCTTATTGGGTTGATGGGTTACTAAATTCTGATTCTTGTGTTATTTATTTACTATCATGGATGCTACTAGATGATATATCAATTACATTTATGTATAATTGTGGATCAGTTTGTTTTTAGAGATAAAAGTTGAAGATCTAATTCAGCCCNTCCCCCCCCCCCCCCCCCCCTCTCAGAATCTTTCTTTCCCAATCTTGTATTTCCAACAATTGGTATCAGAGCCCAGTTCTCCTACAAAAAATTTTAATCATCTTGAGAGTACAGATCTTGAGATGGAGATTTACAAATTGGGTAAAGTCATTGAGAATCAAAAGATTGAAATTTAGCTAGCACTACATCAGCTTGAGATAGAAAAATAGGAATTGAGAAATTCCTTGATATCTAGGAAAGATTTGGCCAGACAAATGAATGAAACTCATTATCAGGAAGAAGACACTGCAAGTCTATTTCAGAATAGAAACTCTACTGAGAGTGATGTAGAAATTTCAGATCTACTAGAAAGGAACAATACCTTGTGTGAAGAAGTCAGAAACCTGAAAAGAGAACAAGAAATGCAAACAATAAGACTATGTGAAGTGGTGGAACAAAAGAAGAAAGCTGAAGATGACAAATCTATGGCTGAAGAAGACAAAATAATGATTGCTATCAGACTTGATGAAAGGACACATGAGGTACAAATGATGACAAATAATCAGGTTGACATGGTGAATCAACTATTACTTGTAAATCAGGAGACCAGTAGGAAAGACATGGAAATTGTGAATATGAGATCTGAGAACAGTCAATTAAAAGATGAATTGAGATATGAGAAAGAACTTAATGAAAGATTGAACAAACCTAATGAAGCTTTGACTCATTTTGAAAACCTGATGAAAGCATCAAGGAGATCTAAAGATTCTTCTAGATTAGGTCATATCAAACAACAGACATCTACTGAGAAAGGTGAATCATCTAAGATTGGTGAAAGGAGGAATGCAAAGACAAAGAACAACAAACCTATATGGCACCACTGTGGAAAAGCAGGAAACACTGCAAACATCTATCGAAGAAAGAATGGTAAGTCCAATCCTAAACCTAAGTTCAATGGTTATTGCTTTAACTATAAGAAGTTTGGACATCAAGCACATGAATGTTGGGCAAAGGCAAATAATGCACCTCCCACACCTAGATTACATGGGTATTGTTATAACTGTCAAAATTTGGATATAAAGCACAAGATTGCAGATCTAATGCTAAACAACAATGGACATCAAAGACACAAGCAAAAGTACCAAGGAAAGGTAACACTTACAATTGGGATTACAACACATGGCATAGTTTTCATTACTGCGGTGAGTATGGGCATGTTCTAGAAAACTGCATAAAGACAAATTTCAGAGGAAAATATAAGAGTTGGATGAACGGAAGCATAGTTTTCTATATTTTTCTGAAGATCAGTCACACTAGGAAGGATTGCAAAACAACGGTACCTACTCCTACTATTGAAGAAATTAGAGCACATATGAACCAGACATGGATAAGGAAAACATAACTGACTATAAATGAAGCTACTGAAACCAAGGTCACCCAATCCAATGGATCAGATGATCACACCATCACTAATTAAGAAAAGAAAGGTATGTGAGGAACTATGTTTATAGTTCATATCTTTTATCAGTTCCTAACATATAAAGTGCAAAATTCCATATCTACATAAGATAAGATGCATCAGGACATATTTTTGAGACATGTACCTAGCAAAGTCAATATGCACTATAGTTTTCGAGCAATAGTACTAATATACACTGAGACCGAGTTCTCTAGTATGTGTCAAGCTGGTATGGGTTGCGACTGAGAGATAGACGAGTTTTGTGAGTCAGCTGAGGACAGCTGTTTGGCACTCACTCAATGGACAAAACGTTTATTGCAAACCTAAATTTTTGACCTTTGGAGCCTATAAAGGAATGAGCCTTTCATTACTTATTTTTACCTTGCAATTGAGAATTTCACAGAGTGTTGGATCATTTGTGAACTTGATTTTTACAAAGATCTTTCAAAGACTTCTACAGTGTGTCATCGGCTATCCTGATTAAAAGTGCAAATTTTGACAACTATCGAGGTATTCTATTTATCGTATTTTGAAACCCTATTTCTTTCAAGATCATGGCTGTTAGTTCTTCTACAGCAAAAAAGGGTATGGAGAAGGAGTTTATAAAAGTTTAATTGGTAAGGAGTGACACCTGTGCACCTCAAAATTTCTAAGCAATTCCTGAGAGCACCATCTAGGGTGATTTTACTGGAGCCCTATCATTGATTCCACCTAAGGTACTCATGATACATGATATTAGGTCATGATATATGTGAAAGATAAGTGAAGTTGGCGATCACAAGCTTAGAGAATCATACAACAAATTGTGCAAAGATGGAGCCCTAAAAGATGAACACGAACATTTAGCCAAGAGAGGGTTAACTAATGCCCTAGAATTTCTGAGGGATTTTAGAATGGAATGGATCAAGATTGTTCTAAGTCATGTACATGACATGAACATATGGCTGGAAATTGGACTAGTTAAGATTACAAAAAAAATCATCCATCACATAACTGGTTATCCAATTCTTAATAGGAAAAGAACCATGAGATGTCAGAGTAAGGAAAACATAGAAGAATTCATTGGAGCCATTTGGAATAAAAGAGGGATGACAACCTCTACTATTATAGATTTGGAGCTTTATTTTGTGGTTAGGGTTATTGCTCATAAGTTTTATCAGTCAAGCCAACTGGACAGTGTCTCATGCATTGCAGTCAACCAAGCTTGGAAGATTATGAAGAAGGATCATACTTATGACCTTGCCAAGCTTCAACTGATGCAACTGGCCGAGAACCTTGCTTCAATCAGAAAGGAAAAAAATTCAATGTGTAAGTTTGGATCTCTGCTCATTTGTATATTTTTCTACATACAAAATACATTTCCTACTTTTGGAAACATAGTGTGGAAAATAGACAGACCTATTACACAGCAAATCAATGCATTTATTCAGCAATTAGGTGATAACTTTGACAATGTGATGGGAACATATTTTGTTGAATTTAAGAAAAAGATGAGATTGAGGAGTAGAATTCCCAGATCACTAGTTGAGAAACATTATGAGGATATTTGTTTCCTAGTAGACATAGATTTCACCTATGTGCAGGCAGTAGTGTCGAGGGTATCATGGATAAGGCCATTACCTTATGAAGTGAACATTGATGAGACATTAGTAGAAATAACAACTCTATTGGCAGAGTAAATTGATGGTTCAACCAAACATTTTGGAAACTATGAAAAATCCAAGTCCAAAATCTCTATGGATTTGAAGGTTGGCACTATGGAGAGGAAAAGAAAGAAGATTGTTAAAAATCTAAAGAAGATGGTTGGAATTGAGAGTGATGAAGAAGTAGAGGATGCACCTTTGGGCTTATCAATAGGACATGGAGAAGATATGTCTAGAGAAGAAGAGGAAAGTGAACCTAAAGAGGATATCACTGTGAAAGGAAAAGGGAAGAAGACAGTGGTTGCCAAGGAAACTAAAGAAAAAAAATCCAAACCTAAGGCTACACCTCCTATTGCTAACCAGCCTAGGACAAGGGCATCAACTATTTCTCCACAAGCTGAGTCAACAAAGGTATATACAAAGATGAATGTTGGTAAGAGCAGTTCAGGAAAGAGAAAACAAGTTGGAACAAAGGCTGTGCTGAGCCAACCTGAGAAGAGATCGAGGAGGAAACTAATCTTGGAAGAAGAAGAAGATGAGGAGAAGACATATACTGATGAACCTAGAAACATACCTACAGCATCAAATAAACCAATCGCCAATATTGATGAACTATGCAAGAATATTAGAAGTACCACTGGTTTAGCAGTGTTGGAAATATTATTTGGAAAGCTACAATGGAAACAATTATTGTTCTGTCATTGATGTCAAACCTTAACTGGTGAGACTATTGCTATCTATTTGAGTACCATATCTATTGATTTATGGAGGAGATTTAACAAGAATACCAAGAAGAATGGTTGAGCTATGAGAAATTACAAATGGTACTTTATCAGTTGGCACATTGGCAAAGTGATATGTTGTTTATCTTTCACTGACAGTTTACTGAGAATAGTTTATGCCGAGAAAGTTTTTGTGTCATCTGAGCACCAGTGTGTGTTGAGCATATTTTCTTGTATGTATTGAGTGTCAGTAAATTATTGAGCAAGTTTTATGTTGGCTGAGCAGTAGTATTTTGATGATTGATGAGATTTAAGTTCTCTCGCCGACATAGTTGATTTTATTGGGATATGTAAAGTTAATTAAGGATAAGCATGTTTGATCTACACTATGTAAATGCATGGGTAACCATAATTAATGCATGGATCAAATATTTACTTGGTGATTATATTGGAGAAATAAATTAAATGTAATGATGGAAAGATCCGTTGGATCTGACCTAACCTAAGATCTATGATCTTGATTAAGAGGCAAAAGATGTATCTGACCTAGATGGAGAGGTATATGATAACCTCAAGGGGTTATTCATGGAAGGAGTGAAGATAGTTGTGTATGTAGAGTATGCAAGAAGGATTTCATGGTTAATTGACTGACTGGCAAGATCTAAGCAAAGAAGGTTGAGCAGAGAAGCAGAGAGAGATTGCTTGACAAATTCCCAAGCAGATCTGGAGTTTAAAATGAGAATGGAGGCCACTCAGTAAATTATCATTAGAGCTGAATTGGATTTAGACTACAAAGTAATTTGTATGAATCAGATCAAACCTATTGATTACTTTCTAACCATTGTATCAATTGAAATCCTTTAACTAGGTTGACCTAACATTCATTGTATAAATCCTTTGAGCAAGGTGAAATTCAGATTGGAATGTTCTAAGTCCTCTAACAAGGCCACTCCTGACATGGTGATTAAATCCTTTAACCAAGTCACATTTAGAAATGTGTTTTGTAACCTTTAATAGGGTTGGCTCTTAACAGGGCATCACTTTAGAAGAGTGAAAACTTGATAGCATGTTATTGGTAGTTTTTCCCAAATTGGGTTTCCACGTTAAATACTGGTGTAAACTTATGTGAATGTTTATATTGTGTTTTACTGTTAAGTTTCTGCAAGCTTATTTAATCTGAATAGTAAACTGCATACTTATATTGTTGACTTATGCTATCACTACCGAGCAGATCTGAGTTGTTTAATTTGGTATAAAGTTTTAATGGGAACATCTAGACCTATGGATAACTGATTCACCCCCCCTCTTAGTTATTCTAAATTCATTCTAACAATTGGTATCAGAACTTTGGTCTCCTGAAAAAGTTTGAAGGTACTTGGAGAAAAAGATCAAGATGTATAAAAGGGAGGTACCGAAGTTGAACAAGGACAACTTTCCAGCATGGAAAAGTTTGATGAAATTTCATTTGGCTGGTGTTGGTGATTCTGCTAAACATCTTGTTGATAAATAATATGTAGCCCCTGTAGGAGCTCTTAATGTTGCACATTTAAGAGAAAAGCAAGAACATAATCAAGCAATGTTGGAGATTGCATCATCCTTGAACTATCATGAGTTCGAAGATATAAAGGATTGTACAAGCGTAAAGCAAATGTGGGATACTCTTGAAACCATCTATGGAGGTGACACAAATGTGCTAAGAGCCAAATTTGAAAGCTTGAGAGGTAAGTTTGATGAAATGAAAATGCGAGAAGGAGAAAATATAGTTTCATATTATGGTAGGATAAAAGAAGTTGTAAATGCTATTAGAGGAGCTAAAGGAACCATTGATGATAACACTATCATAAGAAAGGTACTAAGAACACTTCATCCTATTTATGCTATTAGAGTATCTACAATTCAAGAATTGAGATGTACTCCTAACAATAATTTTACTTTGGAAAGTTTGGTAGGTAGACTTACTACATTTGAGATGTCAAATTTTGATAACTATACTCCACAAGCCATTGTATCTGCATTCAAGTCTCAGATGGTCCTCAACAAATCAAACAAAGGAAAGAAATGTGTGGATAGTGACAGAAACACTTCTGATGATGATCTAGAAGAACTTGAGGCACTTATGGATAGAAGACTATCAAGAGGAAAAGGAAAATTCAAAGGTAAACTTCCTATTATTTGTTTTTCATGTAACAAAGTTGGTCATATTGCTGCAAGATGTCCTAATAAGAATGACAAATATGATAGAAGAGACAGCAAGTAGAAAGACAAAAAAGATGACCAAGACTTCATGAAGTACAAGGATTACAAAGACAAAGGTAAGAAGTCATGCTATATAGCTGAAGAAGCTTCTAACAATGATTCTAACAAATCTAATGAATATGATATAGAAATTGTGTATGTTGCAATGAAAGATGATTCTGATGATGATGATGAGAAAATTGCATTAATTTTTTATATGATTAAAGGTGATCATTGGATTATTAACAATGGTTGTTCACATCACATGACTGGTGATAAAGATAAATTTGAAACCTTAGATCAGTGTAAAGGTGGTTATGTTAAATTTGGAAATGATACACCATGTCGTATTAAAGGGAAAGGATCAATTCAATTGACTGACAAAATCAGATGTGATGATGTATATTAGGTTGATGATATTAAGTATAACCTATTGAGTGTTTCACAGCTGAATACTTCTGGTTACAGAGTTGAATTCCATCATAGGAAAGCAAAGATCTATGATGCCAATGGAGAATTAGTTTGAGGTAGTGAGCAAACAAAAGGTAACTTGTTCTATCTAGATTTAGCTGATGAGACATGCTTGTTTGCACAATATACTGATGTTTGGTTATGGCATAAAATGTTGTGTCATGTAAACTTTGATAACTTGGTAAGCATAAGAAAATTGAAAAAGGTTAGAGGGTTGCCTAAGTTAAAGAAACCTAAAAATGCAATATGAAAGCAATGTCAATTAGGCAAGATGACTAAATCTAGTTTCAAAAGAAAAACTCATACTTCTGAGAATATTCTAGAACTGGTTCATACTGACCTTTGTGGACCTACTGGTGAGAAAAGTTACTGTGGAGACAAATATTTTATCTTATTTGTTGGTGATTACTCTAGAATGATGATTTTTATGTTTCTTAAGCAAAAATCTAATGCATTCCAGTTGTTTAAGTGGTACTTGGAAAAACTTGAAAAGGAGATAGGTAAAAGTCTGAAATGTCTGAGATCTAACAAAGGAGGTGAGTTTATTTCTAATGAGTTTAACAATTTTTGTAATGATAGAGGGATAAAAAGACAGATGTCCACACCTAGGACTCCACCACAAAATGGTATAGATGAAAGAATAAATAGATCTATCATGGATTGTGCCAGAACACTAGTGATGGAGAAAAATGTTGCACAAAAATATTGGAGAGAAGCTGTAAGTACAGCAATTTATACCCTAAACAAAGTACAAGTCAAGAAAGGTACAAATACTACACCTTATGAGCTATGGTATGGATATGCACCTAGTGTAAGCTACTTTAAAGTTTTTGGAAGTAGATGTTTCATACTGAAGGA
>MU225325.1:6459015-6492642 GCA_018584345.1 Thuja plicata | reverse complement strand
TAAGTGTTTGAATTCTAACACTAACAAAATTGTGGAAAGTGCAAATGTTAGAATTGATGAATATGTAGAAATAAATGAAGAAGAAAGCATGATTGAGCCTGAGAGTTACAAATCATTCACCTATCCTAAGGAGGTAGATTCTAATGAATTACTTGAGACTGAAACTGAAGTTGTCGAGCAACAGTCTGCACCTGCCGAGTCATAGAATGAAATTGTCGGGCAACAGGAGGTGGTTGCCGAGCTATCTAATGGAGATGTTGAGTCACAGTTTCAACTTGAATTAAACATGAATGATCAATCAAAAGCACAGAAAGAACCTACTTTGGAAAAATATGTAAGAAGGCACCATAAACCTAATCAAATCATAGGAGAAAAAGATTCTACAGTCATGACAAGAGGCAAATTGAGAGAAGATACCTGCTTATTATGTGATTTTGAGCCTAAAATAGTAAAATATGCTTTAGACAATGAAGACTCAATTCAATCCATGAACAACAAGATTAAACAAATTGAAAAGAACAATACTTGGACACTTGTACCTAGGCCAATTGATAAAAATGTAATTGGTACTAAGTGGGTATTCAGAAACAAGCCGGATGAACATGGACAGGTAACAAGAAACAAAGCTAGACTAGTATGCAAGGGTTATATACAAGAGGAAGGAATTGATTATGGAGAAACATTCACCTTAGTTGCAAAATTGGAAGGTGTCAGAACCTTACTTGCATATGCAGCCTATAAAGGATTTAAAGTCTATCAAATGGATGTGAAGTCAGCATTTCTAAATGGAATATTAGAAGAAGAAGTCTACATTGAAAAAGCTAATGGATTTGTAGACCCAAGAAAAAGGAATATGGTTTGCAAGCTACACAAAGCACTATATGGACTGAAGCAAGCACCTAGAGCATGGTATGAAAGATTGCACAACTATCTGATGAAGATTGGATTTGCAAGAACAAATGACAACAGCAATCTGTATTTGAATAAAGAACAAAGCAAAGGTACTTTATTAGCTGAAATTTTTGTTGATGACATTATCTTTTGTGGACAAGATATGTTATGCCAAGCATTTTCAAAGGAGATGCAAACTGAATTTTAGATGTCTATGTTTGGTGAAATAAAAAAATTTGTTGGCTTACAAATATATCAGATGAAGAATGGTATCTATATTACTCAATCAAAATATGTCAAAGAGATACTAAAAACTTTTGGAATGGAAGATTCAAAACCAGTGAGTACACCCATGGCCACTAGACAGAAGTTAACCAAAAATGATGAGACAAAAGAAGTAAATCAAACACTATACAAATCAATGATTGGAAAGCTGCAATATGTTCTACATAGTAGACCTAATATTGCATTAGCTATTGGTATTGTTGCTAGATTTTTTTCCAATCCCAAGGAAACTCATATGATGGCAGTAAAAAGGATTCTGAGATACTTGAAAGGAACAGATGAATATGGTCTGTATTACAAAAGGAATGAGAAATTTGAACTTAGAGTCTATACTGATTTTGATTGGGCTGGAAATGTAGATGACAGAAAAAGCACCACAGGAGGAGCATTTATTTTGGGAAAAAGATTAGTCTCTTGGACAAGCAATAAATAGAATTGCACCTCACAATCTACAGCTGAAGCTGAGTATGTGGCAGCAGCAATTAATTGCTCTAATATTGTATGGTTGAAGATACTACTGAAAGGTATGAAAGAAGAGATCATAGAACCAGTTGTCATATATTGTGATAACATGAGTGCCATTAATAGTTCAAAGAACCCTGTAATGCACTCTAAGACAAAGCATATAGCTATCAAGTATCATTACTTGAGGGAGCTAGTTCAAAAGAAGGAAGTGAGACTGGAATATGTGAACACTAAGGAACAGTTAGCAGACATATTTACAAATGCACTACCCAAGGATGCTCATGAGTATCTGTGAGGTAAATTGGGGTTAATTCCCCTAACTGAAGCTAACTAGTTCAGAATGGTACTATGGCATCAAATGTTATAATTCAGCGTATTTTTCACATTGATGCACAACCAGTAACACTTTAAGATGTTGCCTAAAGTTGTGAAATATAGATAAGGATAGTAAAAGAGTATCATTCATAAGAAAGATGATAGGAACAACATGATACATAGTTTAGAATAGAAGAAACTACATGATGAAGATGTCAATGTCTTTGGCATTGTTGTCAAAGAGGGAGAAGTTTACTGAAAGAGGGAGAATTATACTAAGAAAGATACAGAGAGAGTTTACTACTTAGAGAAAAAGAGATTAATGAATAGAAATAGAAATATATTAGTGTGATTACAGACACAAAAGGAGTAATGTTTTACAGATGAGAATCAAAATGAAGCTAAAGACATTAATAAAAATGTGTTCATACAAGGAACACAGGCACTTTTTGGATTTTATGGTAACTATGTTTGTAATATTATTATTTTATAGTCCTATGTTTCCACCAATGTCAAGGAGGGAGATTGTTGGAAATATTATTTGGAAAGCTACAATGGAAACAATTATTATTTTTTCATTGATGTCAAACCTTAACTGGTGAGACTATTGCTATCTATTTGAGTACCATGTCTATTGATTGAAGGAGGAGATTTAACAAGAAGACCAAGAAGAATGGTTGAGCTATGAGGAATTACAAAGGGTACTTTATCAGTTGGCACATTGGCAAAGTGATATGTTGTTTATCTTTCACTGACATTTTACTGAAAATATTTTATGCCGAGCAATTTTTTGTGTCGGTCAAGCACTAGTGTGTGCCGAGCATATTTTATTGTATGTGTCGAGCATCAATAAATTGCCGAGCAAGTTTTGTGTCGGCCGAGCAGCAGTATTTTGATGATTGATGAGATATGTAAAGTTAATTAAGGATAAGCATGTTTGATCTACACTATGTAAATGCACGGGTAACCATAATTAATGCATGGATCAAAGATTTAATTAGTGATTGTATTGGAGAAATAAATTAAATGTAATGATGGAAAGATCCGTTGGATCTAACCTAACCTAAGATCTACGATCTTGATTAAGCAGAAAAAGATGTATCTGACCTAGATGGAGAGGTATATGATAACCTCAAGGGGTTATTCATGGAAGGAGTGAAGATCGCTATGTATGCAGAGTATGCAAGAAGGATTGCATGGTTAATTGACTGACTGGAAAGATCTAAGAAAAGAAGGCTGAGTAGAGAAGTAGAGAGAGATTGCTTGATGAATTCCCAAGAAGATCTAGAGTTTAAAATGAGAATGGAGGCCACTCAGTAACTTAGCATTAGAGCTGAATTGGATCTGGATTGCAAAGTAAGTTGTATGAATCAGATCAAACCTACTGATTACTTTCTAACCATTGTATCAGTTGAAATCCTTTAACCAGGTTGACCTAATAGTAATTGTATAAATCCTTTGAGCAAGGTCACATTCAGATTAGAATGTTCTAAGTCCTCTAACAAGGCCAATCCTGACAGGGTGATTAAATCCTTTAACCAGGTCACATTTAGCAATGTGTTTTGTAACCTTTAATAGGGTTGGCTCTTAACAGGGCATTACTTCAGAAGAGTGAAAACTTGATAGCATGTTATTGGTGGTTTTTCCCAAATTTGGTTTCCATGTTAAATACTAGTGTCAACTTGTGTGAATGTTTATATTGTGTTTTATTGTTAAGTTTCTGCAAGCTTATTTCATCTGAACAGTAAATTGCATACTTATATTGTTGAATTATGCTATCACTGCCAAGAAGATCTGAGTTGTTTAATTTGGTAAAAACTTTTAATGGGCACATCTAGACCTGTGGATAACTGATTCACCCCNTCCCCCCCCCCCCCCCCCTCTTAGTTATTCTAAATTCATTCTAACAAGCAGGATTTAAATTTATCAAGTATGAAAAGCAAAGCATAGATAACAAGCATAAGATTTAGGCAGCATTACTAGATATGATGTGTACATTTAAGATGACACCTAAAGAGATAGGAAACCTTGTTCCTATAGAAATTTATGATATTTTATCACAAAAGTGGTAGTATTCTTTAATGACTGAAAGACAGATAAGGGAAGGAACACTAGCTAAGGTCATTCCTAATTTAACCAAGAAATAGATAGCAAAATTCATTGAATAATATCAAAGGAAGTTTAATCCTAAACAAAGAGGCTATGCAATTATGAAGAATGATGTTGAAGGTGTAGTTCAATAGAGCACTAGAATATGGAAGGAAACATTTGGGTTAATCACTAAGAAGGTCGATGAGAAAAGTGAAGGCACCTCAGAGCAAAAGGAAATGGAAGAAGAAACTGCTACAGATCAAGCAAAGACTGAGACAGAACCGCAAAAGGAAATAGAAGATGGGAAAATTGTAGATTTGACAATGGACAGTCCCATTGACACTACACTTGGAGAGAACAACAATGTGGATGTCAAGGATCAAAATGAGTTGGCAGACACATGTATGCAATCGCCCATTCGGGCAATTGAGGTCGAGTCAAAGAAAAAAGGAGAAAATGAGGTAATCAATACCAATCCACCTATTTTAGAGGTTGTACAAATAGTTTTATAGAGTGGAGATAAGATGGAAGAAATTGCAAATAAGCCTACAGAACAAGAGGCTATACAAGTATTGGTGGATCTACCACACTTTGTATCATCTACTCCCACTAGAGCCAAAATAGGTAGTATACCTGACCCACAGGAAATCTTGACTCAAATGGAGGTAGCAATTGAAATTGATACTAACAAAGGAAAAGATATCACAGAACCTTAGCCGAGTACCAGCTCACCAGAGCTCAAGAAGAGGAAGCTAAACAAGAAAAAGTCACCAAGCTTGAATGGCACATTGGATGAAGTCGTAGTGATTCCTAAATGGGATCCTGAGAGTTTGACATATGAGCAGATTCAGACCCTTCAAGACCTATTGAAGAGGAAAAAGAGACAAGAGGAATTGAAGAGGGAACAATAGCATAAGCAAATTCTACATGACATAAAGGATATTTTTGTTAAATCTTTTGATATGAAAGATGTAAATGAGCAAGCACCAATACTAGAATAGTTAGTTCACATTGTGCAGAAATTTACTGATGAAAATATTGAGGCAAATGACAAATTATTACAATGGTCCTAGAGAAAATTTGAGAACAAAGTCTTGGAGAAGATATCAGAAGAGATTGCTACCAAACAGGTTGAACTTTCTTCTCTTTCTAAGATTCTTGAGGAAGTTGCAAATAATGTTTTTTCATTGTACAAAAGATTATGTGATGTAACATTCTTTACAAAGGAAAATCAACAGCTTATTGAGAAGCTGCATTTAGATATGAAGTCAACAGCAAGTTCATTGAGCATGGATGCTAGTTCTAGCTCCATACATTTTGATAGGTTGACTCATGCACAGAGGAGATTAGCCAAGCTTATGGTTGAAGATGGCTGAATCAGGGCCAAATTAATAAAAATTTAGGCTAATTTGATACTGTATGCACCCTAAAATGGTCACCTGGACTATGGGCCCATATTTATCAATTTATCAATTTATCAAATTCTTGAATCAATGCTTTGAAGCATTTTCAATTCAAATCAATTTCCTTGATCAAATCGCAATTAACTCAATTATTTCAATATTTCCTAAGGTTTGATCATTTCATCAATTATCTTATTTAATTAAAAGAAAACAATTCCTTTTTATTAAATAAAATAATCTTATTTAATTCCTTTTTAATTAAATAATCTTATCTTAAAAAATGGCTCTGCTCTTTCGCTCTGCATTTTTGCGACCGAAGATTTTTTTGTGGATGCATTAGATCAACAAATGCACTTATTTGCATTAACCAGTATGCTATGGTTAAATCTCTACCCTCTACAATTGGGGATTCTATCATTGGCAAAGATTTCTTGCTCAAATATCAGGGTGCCTTTCTGGGATCGGTGCTCTCTTCCCCTAGGGTTTTTCCTAGGGCTTTACCTTGGGAGAGTAGCATCATGGATCTGTCAGGCTCTTGGATCCCTACTCATCTTCAAAATGCTAAGTGATCCCATTGCTTTCACTCAGTTTTGGCTCGGCATGAAATCCCTCCTCACAAACCGTCTTTTACTTTACCCATAAAAAATAGGTTCTCCTATCTTCACTCAATGGATTCGGCCTAAAATCTGATTACTCCCTTATTTTCACCTCCACACTATAAATCTACCACCCCCAGTGGTCATAGAATTTCCTCCAAAGCTTCACAGCCCCCTTCCACCAAGGCTTTAGAACCCTTATCTAAGAATAGTAAGCTCTTACCTTCTGCAGTAATACCTTACTCCCCGCCGCATCGTAGAAACTCAACTGGGGCTTCAGCGACGAAGTTAGGGTCTTCCTTAAATGTGATCTATACCCCTCCCCACTGAAGAAGGGAAACTAATGCCATATCTGAACCTATTGATTCTTTATCTTTAAAAATTACTTATGGTTTGATTGAAAAAAACAAGAATCATGTGCGTCCTTTAGAATTTTTTGCAGGTGGAATGGAGTAGGATATGCATCAAACATCATTGCACCATGGTTAGAGAAAGAGTAGGAATATAAGTTAAGTATGGTCCTCTTGCCTGAAAATTTTATCTGTATGGATTGTAACAACTTAGATCTCAAAAATTACCTTCTTAGGACAGGATGCCCTAGATTCAAAGGTATCAATTTTTTAGTTTTAGACTGGTCTCCAATTTTTTATCCTAGTAAATTATCTAATTTCCAGGTAGAAAGATTTGTTATGCTAAAAAATATGCCAGTAGAGTTCTTAAATGATGAATTGGTAAGGAAAATTGGAAAGTCCTATGGGAAATTTGTAGGTTTCTTAGATACAGATCTCTTAGATGTAGATAAAGTGATCATTGTAAGGATGAACCTAACTACTAAATTCCTTAAACCTATACATATTAAGGGAAAAAAATTAAATCATAGAATTAACCCTATCATTTTGCATAAAAATCTGGATGACTTTGAGGTGGCTCTGGGACTGGCTGGGCTTCCTCTGGGGAATTTCCCTGGTTATAAATCAGAACCTGTTGAGTGCATTAAATCCCTCAAACATATTGTGTCCTTTCTTAAAGATAAATTTGGTTTTATAATTTTGTCTCCACTCCCTAAGATTCCATTCAAAAACTTATCATCTGATTACTCCCCGAAGACACCTACCCCTAATATAATTGCAGAGGTTCACAATGACATCTCTTTGGAGGAAAAATTGCTAACTGTTGGCTCACAGGCTCTCTGTAGCATTCCTACTACTCAAATTCAACCTATTATAATGATTCCTTTAGGTTCTAATACTACTGAGCAGCCCCCCCTCCCAATATTACAACCTAAATTGCAAACTGAAGCCGGAATTAATAAATATACAGTGAATGATAGTATGGAAATTAATGAATCCTATGATAAATTTAAATTGGGATATAAAAATCTAAGGAAAGAGGGTCAAGATCAACTTTTAGGAGAAAGGACTTGTAGCAAGGAAGATAGCCAAGGAAAATATAATAAAGATAGTTCCTCGATGGGCTCAGTATCACAGGAGATTAGGGTCTCCTCTCCTACCTAGCTGTCCAAGGAAGATTTTGACATTATAAACCCTACTAGAGATAAAATCTTAGAAAACACCGAGAATCAGATGGAAAGGGGCCCTAACAACTCTAATGAGATTTCCTTTTTTGAAACCGAGCATATTCATCTATCTACAGATCTTAATAAATTAAGTAATGCCTGCCTATATTTTGAACTGTGTCCAGGGGATACATCTTACAAAACACTTTTAGTTTCCCCTCAGGATAAAGTGCCTAGTAGTGTGGCTCTCCTTGATAAAGACACCATGGTATAGACTATAATCCTTGATTTCGTGGCCCCTATAGAAGGGATTCATATTGGGTCAAATAAACTTGTCCTGATAAACCATGGAGATCAAGAGCCTACTTCTGAGAGTGACACCAAACTTGAGGAGGAAGTAAAGCAAATCATTGATTTTGTTGGAGACACCCTCCCAGATGAGCTGATTGATACATTTTTTGATGAAATTATTGATAAGGATGAATTGCTACTACAAAGGTCACTTCTTATCAAAGGTATTAAGGAAGCACAAATCTTAGAAGATGTTGAAGTTACAGCTAACCTCTTAATTGAAATTGACAACCTAGAAACTGATAACCCCGAGTCCTATGGCATTGCCTTTACACAGATGAGCAAAGAGATCCCTGATTGTAGATGAACCCTAAAGAAGAGGGGTAGGAAATCAAATGGAGAACTAAGAAATAGAGATGGAGAAGCTTCAGGCCAAGTCAAAATCACATCTCTCTTTAATGTTGGGAAGGGGCAGAGCCTTCCCATGGAGATATGATTGTCCTTTCATGGAATGTTAGGGGTCTCAATGCCCCTAACAAGTAGCAGATCCTCCATTGCTACATTAATAGTACTAAGGCAGAGATAGTATTGATACAGGAAACTAAGATGAGTAGGGAGGAAGCACTCAATTTCAAAAAGAAACTAGGATTTAGAAACCTAGAAGAGTCACAAGCTATAGGGGCATCAAGGGGTTTAGCCATTATCTAGGATCCTAGATCAATTTCCTTCAACATTGTAGAAAAACATCAAAATTGGATGGCAAGACAGGTAAGAAACTATAGAAATAACCTAGTTTATAACCTTATTAATGTGTATGGACCCACTCAAACAAAAGATAAGCTCAAAGTCTGGTCAGAGATTGAATCCTTCTTTGGTTCTTACCCCAATCAACTATGCCTGATTGGTGGGGATTTTAACACTATTACTAAGCTCTCTGAGAAGAGAGGGGGCAGCATTAAACTACCTCAATCTGCGAATTTCCTTAATGACTGGGTTTCTAGAAACTCTCTACTGGAAATACATACGAAAGATAATGCCTTCACATGGAACAACAGAAGTAAATTTTTTTGTAATATTGCTGAAAAGATTGATAGATTCTATATTTACAGGAGTCTGGCTGATGTTAATGCAACCTTTAATGCAGATATACTTCCCATTTCTGGCTCAGACCACTACCCTATCCAATTACAAGTTATTGCTGACTCTAGGCCTAAGAATTGTCCCTTCAAATTTGAAATGATGTGGATCCAAGATGAGAACATCCTTAACCTCATTAAATATTTGTGGGAGGAAGCACAGGTATCATGCTCTAAAATGTATAAAGTAGCTAGCAAACTTAAAATAATTAAGAGAAAATTGTTGGAATGGAATTCGGAGAAATTTGGTAACATTTTTCAAAATAAATTTGCCTTAGAAGAAAAACTAAAGGAGGTGAACTCACGGGTTATCGGCTTTGGAATGGATGAGGCATTATACCTAGAGGAGAAATCCCTCCTATCTGAATATGAAGATATATTTTCTAAAGAAGAAATCTTCTGGCAACAAAAATCTAGGGAATCATGGTTGGAAG
The DNA here is from genome assembly GCA_018584345.1 of Thuja plicata. Classification (NCBI taxonomy): domain Eukaryota; kingdom Viridiplantae; phylum Streptophyta; class Pinopsida; order Cupressales; family Cupressaceae; genus Thuja; species Thuja plicata. The sequence continues at coordinate 6,483,219 of MU225325.1, read as the reverse complement.
CAGGAGATACGAATACTAAAAATTTTCACAATAGTACAAAGCAAGGAAGGGTAACAAATAGAATCATAGGGATAAAGACAAATGATGGGGGGGACCTTCAACAACCTTTGGATATAGTAGATGAAACAATAAGATATTTTAAAGATATATTGAATAATACAGGATCATCTAATCTATGTGAACAGAATAAGATGCTGAAGTATATCCCAAGAATAGTAACACCCCAACATAACAAAATCTTATTAGAAAAATTTACAATAAAAGAAGTTAAGGATACCTTAATGTGAATGAACCCTGATAAATCACCAAGACCTGATGGTTTCCCAGCTGCCTTCTTTCAAAAATGTTGGGATTTCATAGGAGAAGAAGTTACGGAGGCACTGGAAGGTGTTAGAAACTCAGGTAATATCCTAAAAGAAGTTAATAATACCTTCTTCACCCTTATCCCTAAAAAGGATAAACCAGGAAATCTAAATGACTACAGAACAATAGCACTCTGTAATACCTTATATAAGCTACTCTCTAAAACCTTAACTTCTAGGCTCCAAAAACTCTTACCCCTTTTAATTAGTGAGGAACAGACTGGCTTTGTCCCTGGCCGATCAATTTAGGATGGAGTCATTATAGCTCAAGAAGCTATTCACTCGATCCAAAACAATAAGTCTCCTAGCATGTTAATTAAATTGGATATTAGGAAAGCATATGATAAAGTAGATTGGAGATTTTTGTGCAAATGCCTAGAAGCCTTTGGATTTGCAAAATACTGGATCAACCTAATATATGAATGCATATCAACTCCTATGATCTTTGTCTTGATAAATGGCACTCCGGAAGGATTATTTGGGATGTCAAGGAGACTCAGACAAGGGGACCCACTACCCATCAAAAATTTGTGGATGATACCATGCTTTATGGTGTCTGTGATGTAAATGAAGCTAATTCCTTCAAATCTATCCTAGACTCTTACACTACTGCCTCAGGGCAGGAAATCAATGAAAATAAATCTAAAATATTTTTATTTAATACTACAGACTTGATTTTGAAGAAAATTTGTAGCATTTTAGACTTCAACCTAGGAAGTCTCCCTTGTAAATACCTTGGTTTACCTCTAGATAAGGGAACAAGAATGGCCTCACTCTGGAATCCAACAATAGAAAAAAATTTTAAAAAATGAATTCTTGGAAGGGCAAATGGCTCTCTTCCACTGGGAGAGCCACAATGGTAAAATCTGTCCTAGCCTCTATGCCAATCTATCAATTAGCATGCATTAATCTCCCTACTAATAAAAAAGCATAACTATATAAACCCCTAAGAAATTTCTTTTGGCAATGTATGGGAGAAGCAAAGAAATACCCCTTGATTGCTTGGGATAGAGTATGTTGTTGTAAAGAAAAAGGAGGAGCGGGCATTAGAAATATTGGTGATCAAGGGAAAGTGTTAGGAGCCAAATTAGTTTGGTGTCTTTATAGGAATCCACAGGCCAAGTGGGCGCAAATTCTAATATCTAAATATTTAACAGATAATAACCTGAAAAACATCTTCAGGGAAAGGAACCCGCCCAGGGGTTCCCGCATTTGGAATTTTATGCTAGAATGTCACGACATTATAGCTAATAAACTCACTTGGAAATTAGGGACAGGAGATGAAGCACTCTTTTGGGCAGATTCTTGGGGAGGGTTTGAAGCTCTGGGTAAACCCCAATTTACCCGATCAAGGAGCATTCTAGAACCCTTGTTGGGCCCCTTTGTCAAAAATTACATTAGAAGATCATCTCAGGTTTCTGGTTGGGAATGGAAGGATTTTTTAGCCCACAATCTACCTAAGGATGATGCTTGTCTCCTTATGGAGGCATTAAATAAAAGAAGTGTAGTCTTCAATAGTAATAAAAATACCTTGATATGGGATGGAGCTAAAAATGGGGAATATAACTCTTAGGATGGGTATAAAATAATTAGAAACAAACAAATCAGACCAAAGACTAATATACCTATAAATCTTTGTTGGAACAAATTATGTCTTCCTAAAGCAGGCATTTGCACTTGGATTGCTATGCATCAAAGGCTACTCACAGCAGAAAGATTTAAGAAAATGGGATATGAAGGACCCAGCAGGTGCCCTCTCTATGAACATGAGTAGGAAGATCTTAACCACATCCTATTATCATGCAATTTTTCAAATTTATGCTGGAAGTGGCTATGTGGCATCTTGGGCTGGCAATCTACTTTCCCCAACACCATTCTTGAAATGCTCCAACCTTGGCCTGAATTAAAAAAAGGGAAGCATTTATGCTAAGTTATGGATCAATGCTCCTTCAATTATCATTGGGGAACTATGGAAGGAGCGGAATAGAAGAATATTCAGAGATGAAAAATTGAATGTAAAAAAATTGATTAATAAAATGGAAACAAGCATAATTGAATTTATGAATAATAAAAGTAGGAACCAGCAAAAAAGGGAGGCAAAGATGTCTCGTTGGGATGAGGAAATTAGGGGGAAATGGGCTGGCCTCATCCTCCCACCCTTCTATGGCCCAGGAGAAAATTTATCAAAATCTAGAAGGGCGGAGTGTGTATGGATACCGCCAGGCCATGGATGGTTTAAACTAAACTTTGATGGTGCATCAAGGGGAAACATAGGTGTTGCTGGTATTGGTGGGTGTATTCATAATAGTGAAGGTAGAGAAATAGAAGGGTATGCATCTCCTATTGGTCATATGACTAATAATAGGGAAAAACTACTGGCACTCACAAAAGGACTAAAAATATGTAAGGACTTAGACATAAAAAATCTGGAAATTGAAGGGGATCTGCCATAATAATTAATGCCCTTAGGATAGGCTCTACCCCTAATTGGAGATTAAATGCTTTTCTTACTGAAGTCATTAATATATGCAAGGAGTTCTCTAGAATCACAATTAATCATATTTATAGGGAAGGCAATTTAAGGGTAGATAAATTAGCTAATCTAGGAGTAGACGGAATGTCCATCCCTCTAGAGGCGCCTCCATTAACAATTTAGAATCCTTAAATTACATTACTCTTATGGATGGATAGAGTGTAGTAAATAACCTGTCTAGAGATTATCCCAAAGAGGTTTCAATCTAACATAATAATTAAATTATAGTTTTAATAAGTCCCTCCATGTTTAAAATTTTTAATTTAACCTTCCTTAAAGCTTATTTGGTACCTTCACTTTTAGGAGATGCAACCATTCCCTTCTTTAAACCACGCTAAACCAAGGTAAGATCACACTAATATTGTTATTAAAATATGTATATATGTGTACATAGGTACATTAACATGGGAGTATATATGTATGTAGATATGCACACATGAATTGCCCATATGTATGTATATATGTGCTTATGGGGGAATGTAGTTAGATATATATGTATGCCCATACTTTTATTCTTAGGCTGACATCCCCTTTGGTTGTATATTTAAGTACCCCAGTGAAATAGATATTACTATAACGGACATTTGATAGTATCAATACATATATCAACTTAAAATTCATAAGGCTACCCATCTTCGGATATAAATGGGGTCTCATCCTCAGGAAAGTATATAGGAACTTTATATCCAAATATTTCCTTTGGATACTGTTATAAATTAAATTTAGCATGAAAGTTCCCACAAAGTGATAATTACCTGAGTTTTAAATAATGAACGCTCATCGAGTATCAAATTAACCTTACATCTAGGAGATATGTCTCATCAACTGTATCATTTATGATTCCTTGCCATAAATATCAATTTTACACTTCTACGTGCCACCTCTCCCTTTGATTTTGATCAATGAGGCTAGCATGATTTGGTGATAAATGCAATAAGAAAAGGGCATAATTTACTGATTAAAACCCACATGTCAGTACCTTGATAATTATGATTCATTAAGTAAGGCCAAATTGTGCTTAGGGAATGACAAAGTTACTTTAGGGTGAAGATATCAGAGTCCCTTATTTATAACTTGAGATGGCCTTTGCATTACCATTAATCACAAGGTAATCCTCTTGGGTAAGATTAGCTCTCTGCAGAATGGAGTCTAGGCTTATTACATTCCAACTTAGCGACAATTGGGCTATGGTATTTTGTGGTGCTATTAAACCTGAAAGATGGAACAAGATTCTCAAGCCTATCCCAGAGGCTGCAAGAAGAGTGCTAAAAAAGGGTATGGGGGAATTAACCTTGACTATGCCTTCACATACCGAACCAATGGAAATATAGTAGGTATCTTTCTAGCCTTGGCTACTTTCGCATGATTTAAAAAAGAAGAGGTCATGGAAGCAACAAAGTTAATCTTTGAAGATGACATACTGGGAGGTCTAGAGAATATGGTATATAGCATCAACAACCTACTCCTGGTACCGTTTGTAGAACATCCTATGCAAACTAAAATTGCAAAGCTAAAAGATATCCCAAATAATAAAAGGGTCCCTATGTTTATCCTCAAAGATGAGAAGACCTTTGATTCTCACTGGCCAGAGATGCAGAGAAATGTGGACTTCCTGTTCAAACTAATATTGAAAAGGGAAATGGATAAGGACTGGCTCCTCAAATATTGGCGCAACAAAGGCTTTGACATCCCAGAAATGCTGGATGATATAGAATTGGATAACTTCTGTATCATTGCCCCCTCTGTGAAGAAGTGCTTGAAAATTTTGAAGGCCTCGGATGATGAAGAAGTAGCTATCATCATTATTAAAAAGTGCGAGGGGGAATGGAGCTGTGATCTGCTCCATAAGGGCTAGAATAGGAAGGGTAAGCCTTAAATGGTGGTTGTATATATTAGATATAGATATAATTAGTTTTGTTTATAATTGTCAGGAGGAAAACAAGTTATACCAGTGGTTTAGCATAAGTATACTGCTTCGAAGTCATCGATTAATAGTAGAAGGTACCAGACATTACACTCTGTTATGATAGTTAAATTTTGCTTATATATAATTTTGTGAATTCCATTTTATATTTAGATAAATCTTTCTCTTATGATTTACTATTGCTTGTTGAATAAATTTTTTTTAGAATAGTAATTCGTAGAAAGCTTCTCTTTAAATGGCATAAGTGGGTTTATAAACATTTTGTTGCTAGTCATTTAGAAAGCGGGCAAATTACAGCCGGGAAGATTTAAGTAAGATAACACATTGTTAAAAAGAGATAGTTAAGCTCTAGAAGTAGCAATAAGTTATTCTATTCCATCTATTTTGGGTAAGAATGTAATACTCAATAGGAGGCAACAACACTTTGCTAATTGATTGCAGAAATTCATAATATACCTATCTTTTACAAATATATGTGTGTGTGTGTGTATAAACATATATATATATATATATATATATATATATATATATATATATATATATCTGTAAATATCTATTTATCTTATATATGTACATAAGTCATTTATAATACATAGACATATATATATATATATATATATATATATATATGATTACATCATTAAAATATCCAATGAAAATATACTCCTTCACTTTTGTATATAGGGGTAGCTTATAAATCCATCTATATATTAATGAATCTATACAGATATAGGAATATATCCCTTTAGTAAGATTCTTCATATTAAACATGTGTAGACAACCTCAGCTTGTAACCGACAAGGCATTTTAAGGAATAAACTATAATTCTACTTTTCTCTCTAAACATATTTAAAGTTTACTTAATTAAAAATGTTTAAAATATTTTATTATGATAACCATCCACTTTTCAAACTTTAAAATACCATCTTATAGATGATGGATTGATGTCAATTCCTCTCCGCAATACCTGAATCGTCACTAGAAAACCCCTTATATTAACTCTGTAGGAGACTGACCTAGGTTAGTGGGCTTCTTAGTTTTAATCCAGAATGACAATGCCCATTAAACTCTAAGGCCCTCAGATTCAGATAGCCGTCGACAGACCAATTTTAGGAATGAGGATCAAAATTGTTTCACTTTTGTCTCATCATCTAGTTATTAGGGTTGTCCTGAGAATCTTAGGTAGAGAATGCCTTAATAATCTGGATAAGTACCAAGTTAACTCTGATATCCCTGCTCTGTTCTTAGCCTCAGCCCTCCAAGCTAGCACCGAAAAACTTTTGTTGGGGATTCTTTGTAGAAGATTGTTCAAAAACTCCTATCTTGGTGATTTAGACGAAGTCTTGGCTAACATTAGAGAGGATTTAACTATCCCAAAACCTTTCTTTTATGATTTATCAATGGTAGGAGGCCGGCCTGTACCAGCTTCTCCAGTGTTACAAATTGATGAGTTGGAACTCTTTGTGGCTTGGACTCCTACCATCAAAAGAAACTTGAACTTCCTGTATAACTTCTTTCATGTTAAACTCCTGGAAGGAGTGGACTGGACAGACTCCTTCATTTTAGAAGATCGGGTTGCAAACTGGGAAACAGATTCAGGACTCAACACCAATATAGACATTCCCTTTCCAAGGAGACATTACAATGTAGAATATGATTCTCTATCGATGAATGAATAAAGAATGGTATGGGTGTTTGTAATTCCCTTTTACATTTTTGGATGTAGGATGGAGCATTTTTATTGAGCTCTCTATGAGTTGTGCAAAGTCTTTTTCTTTATATCCAAAATGGTGAGCTCAAAAATGGTAACATATGTATTAAATATAGTTTCCTTTTACATGTTTATAGAAACAAACTAAGGTCCTGTCTCATGGATAAATAGAAAGAGATAGATACATACCAAAACTAGTATTTCAATAAGACCTCTTAACTAAGTAGAATCTTGTTCGACCAGTATTGAGAAACATAAGGAGATGCTATTCTATTTTTTGTTATGAAAAAAGGGGTCATAGATTAAGCATATTAGATAAGGATAACATCTACAAGTTCAGATCCAGAAATTAATTAGCTTCATGTAGTATTTTGCTTAAATCTTAAACAATTAAGATTTTATTACCAGGTGTTTCCATTCTCAAACCAGTAACTAAAACTACGAGAATGTGTTAATATCTAATAATTTTTTATAGCATTAGATGTTTTCCTAGCTATTGTGGTTGTAGGAAGGGAATCGTCACCATAGGTACAATAAAGCTCTAAATTTGAAGACATCCTCAAACTTTTATTAGCCAACCCGGGGCTAAATAGAGATCATATATCTAATATTGGAATTGGCACTCTGATTTGAGAAAAGTGTTTGTATCATCTGAAGGAATGCCTTCATATATATGTAAATGAGGGAATGCCTCATTATTCTTGTAATTATATTCTGGACCCAGGGTCCCGGGCAAGACTGGAGGTTTTCTTCTCCATTCTTTCCTACCAGTGCCCACAGAGAATGGATTCTTTTGTAAAATTAAATGATTTAATTAATAAAAAGTTATGGGCCTTGCCCTTTTACCGATAAAAAAAAAAACTCTCTTAATTAAATAATATTATCTCATTTAATTAAAATATCCATTTTAATTAAATAGTATTATCTCATTTAATTAAAATATCACTTTTAATTAAATAAAATAATCTTATTTAATTAAAAGAAAATCCCTCTTTTAATTAAATAAAACCCCCACTTAAATCTCTCTTTGTTGAAAAAGGAAATAAACTAAATAAAAATAAATAAAGTTCCTTTTTCTACACATCTTCCTAAGTAGTGAGCTTTTTTCCTCTTAATCATAGCCTTTGGTTTTGCCTTTTGAAGATATGAGCACATGGATCAACCAAGATTTAATCTCCACCATTGCTCATTTCTTTTTGCCTCTTAATCTCTACCGTCCATTTCTCTTTATAAGGAAACCTCTCCTCATTTGATAGGGAAGATTTTATGCTATTGTTATGTTGCAGGTTTGGAGAGCAATTTTGGAGGAGAACTTGAGCACTTGAGCTTGGATATTGCAACTTCTCTCTTCTTGTCTTCTTCTTTCATGCCCCATGGCAATCCATTTAGATTAATTTTTGCACTTGCATGTTAGGTTAGATTCATGTTTCCTTTCATAGATTAATCTTGCATTTGTATTTCCTTTCATAGAATAATCATGATTTGTCATCATATAGATTAATTTCCTTTCGTGCATTGTTATCATATAGAATAGCTTTCATTTGCATGCATACTTGATGATCATGGAGACTAGCATTCTTGCTCTTCCTCTTTGAATCTCTTGTTTTATGGTGTACTTGCATGGGCACAAACTAGGTCAATCTGAGGGCCTCCATTACAAACCCTTGCACTCCATGAATAGAGAGTTATGAGTCACCATTCGAGATCTCATTCTTGAGCAATCTTGGATACAATGATTCATAGAAGTGTGACATATTTTTAGCACACATTTTTGGCGCCCACCGTGGGGTAGATCTAGCCTCATTTTTCATTTTCTTGCAAATCTATTTTTTTTCATCTGTACGCATCTATGAAAAAATTTTGTGCGATGTTTTGCTGAAAATGACACAAATTTTTATCGCGCGACCTGTGGTGAATTTTTGTTTTTCACTATTGTTACTTTTCTATCTCTATTTTTCTGATTATTCACGCAAAGTTTTGTTGTTCTGTGCAAATCATCATGCGACACTATGTATTTCTTTGCACGGCCTATGCTGAATCTTCATGCGAGATCTAACATCAAAGATCTATTTTGATTGTTGTTTTCATATATCTGATTCCTAACCACTAATGTTTGATTTTTTCGGTGGTTTCTGATTTGTTGTTGTTGTGTTTGCTAATTACTGATTGTGGGGATACTTTGAACTTGTGTGGATAAATGAAAAAATGCTTGTGTTGCTTTGGATCTGAGGTATTTTGTTGCATCTTTATAACATTTGGATTTTGGAAATAAAAATGTGTGTTTAGATTGAGTGATTCTTGCTTTCATAGATCACATTTCCAATTTTTGCTCTAAAGGAATGAACCTAGATTTTCTTTCTTGCATATATGTTTCACATAGCAATTAGGCCCTATGAACACTAATTGTGGTGATCTTGATAGAGTAGGCTTCATTCATTTGTCTTAAATGTGAAGCTCTTCTTGACGATAGATCCCCTTGTAGGTAGGGAAGGATTTGTTATTATCTCACTTGGTTTGGTCTTCAAATTTTGATGGTACTTTCTCTCTTGAGATTGGTGGTCATTGTTGTTGATATACAAACCTTGGGTGAGGTGATTTCAAATTATTGGGTCAATTAATCTTGTTTTCTATGTCTGGGTGAGGTGAAGAGGCTAGAGGATTATGCTCTTTTCCCTTTTGGGAGAATCAGAAACTCGAAACCCTTGAATCCAAACCAAGTCCCCATGTGGTTCATATTGTGAGTCTTCCTTGTTAGAGAGGGTTAACCATAGTGGACACTCCCTTTATTGGGTAAACCACATGGATGGAACCTCAAGTGGTAATAACCATTTTTTCCATGGTAGCAACAACCACTATATAAATGTCCTTATGGAATAAATCTCCACAGGTGTGCTTTCTTGTTGGGTTGTTAGATCTCCTCAATAGCTCCTGATTGATTAAATTCTCAGACTGTGTCAAAACCTCGGTGTGTCGGGATTGGATTTCACTCCCTTGAGATTGCAAAAGTTGCAGAGTTAACCATTACTACTAACCATATCGCAACCAAATTTTTCTTTTCTAGGACTATGTGTGTGATTGAAAAACATTTTGAGAACATACGCAAGTAGAATCTTTAGGGAGTAGAAATACTATGACACTATTCTTGTTCATGTGCAAGGTTGCTTTGTCCCTTGCTCATTGGTGGTTCTTCTCGTGACAGTCAACCAACTTCACCCCTTATCTCAATGAGATATCTGGATGCACACCAAAGAGCTGAGAGAGGTGAGAGGCAAGCTAATGAGTTATCACAACATGAGAACCAAGGAAATGAACTTTATGACACTCGTGTCAATGAAACCTATAGCAACAACTTGTTTAGAAATTCAAGACCAAGTTCACCACTCAAAACATCTTCAAGATACATGAGTGAAAGACTTAAAAGGATTGAGCATGAAAAGAAAGTCTTCCTAGATGAACAAGCTGAAAAGGAAGAGAAATTTAGAATCCTAGAGTTGGAGAGACAAACTTTGGTGGAGATGGAAAAGAAATCCTTCCAAGAGGAGCAAGATAGGATCTTGGCTCAACAACTTAATGATCAATTTAACAACATGTGTGTTAGTGGCAGAAACAACTCTCCTCCATCCACTCCTCCTAAGACTCCACGAAGTGGAAGACATTCAAGAAAACCATCACAATCTCCTAGCCCTGGAGGAAGAAGGGCTTCAAGACATGATCATTATAGGAGACAAACACCTCCTAGGAACTCAAAACAACCTTCACAATGTGCTCATCATGGTTCATAATGTGGGGGTAGTAGATCAATTTTTGACCTCACCTCCCAAGACTTCATGAAAATGCAACAAGAACTACTTTTCCAACAATATGTGGAGAAATATTTAGAGCAAAACAAAGACAAGTTCCTAGAGAGTTTAATCAACAAGGGTGCTAGAGTCCCCTACAACTTTGATGTGGACAAAAAGTTTTAGAAGCAAGGGCCATCTCAAGAAGAGGAGATCAAACAACTTAAGAGCATGATGGAAAAGATGTTAGCACCCAAGAACTCATTCTCACTTGATTCAATTTTTCCTAATCCTTTTGAAAAAAGTATTAACATGAAAGACTTCCCTAGAAAGGTTGAGATCCCTCAATATGACAAATATGATGGGAATGGAGATCCACATGATCACGTGCACCAATTTTATACTACAAGTTTTGAATTCCATCAAGATGACTCATATCTCATGAGATTGTTCCCGAGGAGTCTTAAGGGTCAAGAAATGGAATGGTTCACCAACATAACTCCTCCTGTTAAGACTTTCAAAGAGCTTGTCCACAGTTTTGTTCAGCACTTTGCATACAACCTTTCAAGATCTATCACCGTGTTGGACTTATGAAATTTAAAGCAAAACTAAGGGGAATCCTTTGTCACTTTCTTGCAAAGGTGGAGATGACAATGCTCTCGCTACCCTAGGACCATTCCTAAAAATGAAAAGATTGACATCCTTGTTAGCAACTTGGTTCCTGAAATGTGGTATGAAGTTAGGAAGATGGTTTTTGATTCTTTTAACACCATGGTTGAAACTGCATGTAGGATTGAGGATGTTTTGAAAGAACAAGGAATTTTGACCAAACATGGAAACAAAAACAACAATGGTCAAAATAACAACAACTCTAACAAGGATAAAGGGATTAATTCACACTGGAACAGGAACAAACAAGTGGTCAATGATGGAGTTGTGGACTCCTCTCAACCAAAAGATCAAACTGTGCTCCACTTGTATAGTGTTGTTCAAGCCATGAAGCTCAATACATCCAATCAACAAGAGAGCAAGCCGAGATACCAGGATAGGCCTAAGAGGGAAAGATGTCAATTTGCAAAACTTGGTGACTCATATGAGGATGTTTTGAAAACACTTATCGCCAATAACCTTGCACATACTCAAGATCCCGTGAAGCATTATATACCTAATGTTAAGCCACATTGGCAGGATGAGAAGGCCTTTTGCAAGTTTCACAATAGTATTGGACATGACATTGAAAATTGCTACAAACTTAAGCATCTTATTCAAGATCTCATTGAGAGTGGACAACTTAAGATAGAGGGATTGAACACCAATGTCGATCATAAGGCATTCAAGGAACCATTTCCCAAGTATGAAAAGGGGGAAACCTCTAAAGCTAAGAATGGCAAAGCTGAGATCAATTACACTTACACAGATGTGGAGAATACTATCAACATGTTGGAATTTGTAGAAGAAAATGTCAATATGATGAGGGGTAAAGATCCCTATGGTTATGATCTAGATGTGGACTCTCCTCCTATCTTTGATGAAGAACCTGTTGTAGTGCTAAGGGGTCCTAACTCTAGAGTGTCATCGCAAGCCCTCAATGCTATCACACAAAGTCAAGGTCTCATTGTCATTAGAGGACCCAATTTGAGTCAATCAAGTAAACCTAAGAAAGTGGAATCCAAGAATGTCACCTCAAAACCAACTGTTAATCCAAAGTCAAACTATGGTCTTGTTGATCAATTGTAGAGAACCCTAGCTCAGATTTTGATCTTTGAGCTCTTAGAGTTGTCCCTGAGACATAAGAAAGTCCTTTAGGATGCTTTGCACATGGAAAATGTCCCCAACAACTTAGATGTCAATCAATTATAGAACATGGTTAATCACATTGCTAGTCCTCATTACCTTAGCTTTTTAGAGGATGATGATAAAGCTTTGAGCCACCCACACAATCTCGCTCGCCATATTAAGGTCATGATCCACAAAACCTGTGTTAGGTGTGTGTTGATAGATGGGGGTGTTACGCTTAATATTTGTTCCTGTAATCTTTTGAAAGAGTTGGGTTATTTTGAAAAAGTCATAGATACCAGGAAAAGGATCACCATCAAAGCCTATGATGAGGTGGAAACAAGTTTCAATGGGTTGGTTATCCTTCTTGTTAGGATTGGCCCTGTTGAAAAAGATATTTTATTTCAAATAGTTGATGTTGGTCCCCTTGCGTATAATATCTTACTCGGTAGACCATGGATTCATGATATACAAGTGGTGTCGTGTACCTATCATCAATGTGTTAAGTTCCCCTACAATGGAATAAAGATTTTTATATCTGGGGATAACACTTTATCTGTTAATTTAATTTCAGCAGGAACTCATGCTCCCCTCAATAGGGAAGCAGAAGATTTTGTTGCAACCTTAGATGAATGTAAAGACAAGATTAAGTCAATAGATCTTGGCATGGGGGGGGTATCAACTCAACTCTCTCACAACACTACAAGTTTTACCTTGGTCTTATGGAAAGCCTTAACAAGAAAAGAAACCTTCCTCTTCAGCTATGACTTTATTTGGCACGTTTGTAGAGTCCCCAGTGCCTATCCAAGATGAGAAAGAGGAGACATTTTTTCGAGACTGGATCTATAGAGAAGAGAAATACATGCACAATGAGAAATTATCTCCCTCTCCTAAGGCTTATGGAAGAGGGTATACTTTTGTCAAATAGATGGGCTATCCCAGACATGGCCCTCTTAATCACGGATTGGATGCAAGAGCCAAACATCTTGATCATGCTCTTTTTGGATGCAAGTCTAAGAAGTCAGTTGGCCTAGGCTTTGCAAATCATAATAAGGACACTATTATCCTTGATAATTTGGATAGTGAAGATGAACAAGAATACATACCTAATTTGACAAATCAACAAGACATGTGTGAAGATTGGGTCCCTTCCACTAATCTTCTTTGGGGAGATTCATATGTTCCAGTCACCCATGCCTCAGTTGCAACTTTAGAACAAGAATCAGATGTAAAAGATCCTTTTAGAGAACGTCAACAAAATAATATTGTTTGTTTAATAGAAAGAGAAGGTGCTACACTTGATGATACTAGACCATCCACATCAAGATTTCCAAAACCTTCATGGTGTAAACATCCTATTCACAGTTCAGACACAAGCTCATATGAGTATGAATGGGACTCCTCAGAGTCTTCCATAATTGATAGAGATGTTGATGTTATTCATATTTATAGTTCTCAACCTGAGGTAGCCAATGAATCACATGTTGGATTAGAGGATTTGAACCCATGTGTTGCCTTAGTTGATGATTCTTTGCTTGATAGGAAAAATTTTGATTTGGGTAGCTTAGAAGGATACTTGATGGACTCTGACTCTTCGGTCACCAGCGATAATATCATTCACATTTATAACCTTGAACCAGTCATTGACTTGCCTCTTGTTCATCCCAACCTCATTGATTGTTCCCAACGCTATCAAGAACCTGAGCTCTTAACATTCCAAAATGATTATGAGATAGCTTTTTACTTAAATGCCATTGAGCCCATAGTCTCTTCCAACAGCGAACCAGCTACCAGCATGACAAAGCCAGACATCAAGTACCTTAGTCACAAAATAAAAAGAAAAGAAAATCAAAAGAATAGGAGTTTTGATGGTGAAAACCACTGTGTGGTGGTGTCAAAAAAAAAAAAAAAAAGTGAAAACAAATGATGTATCCAAGGGTGAAAACCTCTCTGAGGTGCCTAAGGATGAGGTACTTGACCATCTCCCTAGCTACATTCAAGATCAATCTTTAGTGCTTATTGAACCAACACAAGAATTAAATTTGGGTATAGATGAGGCTCCACAGATTGTAAACTTGGTTGAGTCCTTGTCATCACAAGAAAAAGAAGCTTACACTAAGTTCTTACAGAAAAAGAAGACCAAATTTGTTACTGAATATGAAGCTTTAACAAATGGCCTTAAGATGGCCATAGAATGGAGAATCACAGAGTTACACATCTATAGGGATTCACAGCTAATAATCAACCAAGTTAATGATGAATATCAAACAAAAAATGTGAAACTGGTACCTTACAAGCAAATGGTTGATTCCTTGAAACGATACTTCACCTTTGTCACATTTCAACAAATCCCTAGAGAAAAAAACAAAGCAGCTGATGCTATGGCTACACTTGCTTCACTTCTTCAATTAGAGCAACATGAATCCATATTTGAATTCCTGGTGGAAGAGATACATCACCCTATCAATGAATCCCAAGAAATTCATGTCATTTGTACCCTTGTTGGTCATGAGTCATCCTGTTATGGTGCCATTTACTCACACCTTCATGATGGAATTATACCTGAAACCTTTAATCAATCTGAACACATAAACCTTACCAGAAATGCCTCTCACCATTCCCTTATCTCTGGTGATTTGTATAGGAGGAGTCTCGATGGAACACTTCTTAGATGCTTAGAAAAGGAAGAATCTGACCAAGCATTAGTTGACATTCATGAGGGCATCTGTGAGGGACATTCCAATGGTCTTTCCATGGCCCGAAGGTTTCTTAAGGTGGGGTACTATTGGCCTATGATGCAGATTGATGCAATAGCTTTTGCAAAGTCATGTGAAAAGTGTCAAAAACATGGTAACCTGATACATGCTCCAGGAAGAGAGCTCATTCCTTCTATATCTCATTGGCCATTTTAGCGTTGGGCCTTTGATCTTGTTGGGAAGATTCATCCCCACTCATTAGGTGGACACAAGTTTATTACCACTGCTACTGGTTACTTCACTAAATGGGTAGAAGTTGTCCCACTTTCCATTGCCTCAGGCAAGATGGTCTCTCTATTCATTTTGAACCATATCATCTGTCGATATGGAGTGCCTTCTGAGATTATCACTGACAACGAAGGCCAATTCAAAAATAAGGATCTTAAACAACTCTACAAGAAATTCAAGATTAAACAACATTGGTCCTCCATTTACTTCCCACAAGGAAATGGTCAAGCAACGGCATCAAACAAAATCATTCTTAAAATCTTTCATAGAACAGTCTGTAAGAATGGTAGAGATTGGCACTTACAGATAAATATGGCTTTGTGGGCCTATAGAATGAGTATTCGTACTCCTACTAGGGCTACTCCTTTTTCCCTTGCATATGGCACTGAAGCAGTGTTAACTTTGGAGGTTGAGATTCCTTCACTTAGAGTTTCCCTCAAAGGTCTAGTTACAGATGAAGACTACCACGCCATGAGACTTCAAGAGTTAGAACTTCTAGATGAGAAACATCAAGAATCATTTGACCATATGAGGGTTTATCAAAAGCGCATGTCCAAATCCTTCAATAATAAGATTTTCCCTAGAGAATTCCAAGTGGGAGATCTTGTCCTACGTGAAAATCCCAAGAATTAACACCATAGAGATCAAAAGGGAAAATTTGAACCTAATTAGCTTGGACCTTACATCATTACAATAGCTTTTGGGTCAGTGCTTATTTATTGTCTTTAATAGAGAGAGAATAGATCCCTGATCCTATCAATGTCTTACACCTAAAGAAGTTCTATCCATGATGCTCATTCTATCTGGGGGCATCCTTTGTACATAATTATTGATCCTAAAAAAACCCAAAAAATGATATATTGTCAAAAATGCTAAAAATTAGAAAATCTCCTGAAAAAATGATCATCTTAGTGAAAACCTATAAATAGGTGCTTTGATGTATCTCAAAAAAATTATATATTCCAAAAAATATGAAAAAATCAAAAAATTTGAAAATTTGAAAAAAATAGAAAAAGTGCCTTGGTAGAAAAAATTCAAAAATTTTATAAGAAGTACTAAAAAAAAGAAGAAAAAAAATGAAAAAAATGAAAGAGAAAAAAAGTGTAATAAAATCCAAGTGGTGAAAACCTAGAAACGGGCACTACTTGAGGCCTTTGCACCCCTATTTCTTAGCACGTGTCCGCAACACTTAGCCTTTCTCCATCATGCCTTGTCCTTCTTGCCTTGGTTTGGAATTGGTCTTTGTCTTTGTCTAGGGGGCATAACTATGTTAGCTTTGGTCTCTTGGATGTGTTAGTCTTTAGGACACCTCACAAATGGTGTTTTTCAACACCACCCCAACTGTATTTTTGAATACAACCCTTGACATTGAGGGTTTTTCAACACTTATCAGTTTGGTCTTACCCAGTTTTGTCATGTGATCTTACCTTCTTGCGAGCATTCGATCCTTATCCTCGAAACTCAGTATCAGTTAACACACTTAAATTTTTAAACACAACACTTAATGCTTGAGCTATGTCATGATCTTTTCTTTGTGTACTAACTGTTATTGATTTTTGTTGAGTGTCCTTGTCTAATAAGTCTCTTCGGGATGCATATGTTGGAAACACTGAGAGGGGGGGGTGAATCAGTGTTTAGCTTATTATTCAAATTCAGCAACTTAAACATAAATCAAATATACATCCAATGAAGCTTAACACAAGAACACATAACACTTGATATGATTACGGGGAAACTTTGATTAGAGGAAAACCCCGGTGGGAATTAGTACCCACAAATATTTTACTAGTATAATGAACTTGTTAAAGTTTCTTTGCCCTGTTAGAAGCAATCTTTACAATATGAGTACAATGACCTGGTTAAGGGTCTGACCCTGTTAGGATTCTTTTACAATTAACCCTATTAGGGGTGAGGACTCACTGTCCAAGAGCTCACTTCTCAAAGAGAAAGAAGGCTACAACCTCCTGAGATAGATATGCACTATATCCAAAAATGAACTACTGTATGTGACATAGATGTCTGATTAATTCCAGTTACGTGCTTATTCTCTTAACTTCTTTAAGGGATTTATCTCATACTGATATCTTCATATTGCTCTGCTATACATCTCCTCTGACTATTTTGATGACACTTCAAATGTATCTTTGCATTACATAGATATATCTTTACGCTTGAATAGACGCGACTACAAACAAGACCTTAGTTGGCCCAAAAACATAATACACAATGCTTCCAAACAAATTGGCTTAAGCGTGTTTACAAAAATGTTTAATAGATGATTACAAACTTAATATAATAGGTGCTTAGCCTTTACATGATAAAAGATTACACGCTAATCAAAATGATGAAGTTGACTTCATACTCTGTATTCTGGACTGCTGGTGTACTTGTTCTTTCTGTAACTTGTCCATAATGTTGTTCTGTACCATGCGTGCATACGGTAAGCATAATAACATACCATAGAGCTTAAGTTTGAATGCACATATCTTGATGTGGTCATACGCACGTGTGTTGATGCCCTGATCGACTACAAGTCATTGTTCTATTCTATCTTCTACACTTAGTCAATTTTCACTTCATAGTTAACTATCAAAAAATTCATATGAATTTGTTTCTATAATGACAACACAAAATGAGCCATATACTCCTTGGGAGTCAACTTGCCAACAATCTCCCCCTTTGTCATTAATGGCAACAAAGGGATGTGGCCAAGTTACTCAAAATTGACTAACACAAAATAGTATATCATTATACTTTATAATATATACTACTCCCCATTATACACATATTCCTTGTATATTACTCCCCCTTTGAAATTAATGGCAAAGGTGTCAAAATTGTAAGTCTCTAGATACTTACTCCATATATACATCTAAATATACAACCTGAAGATTCTTTATCTCTTGCTGCCAAAATGCCTTCATTGCATCAACTGTCTGGAGATGGGTGCATAGAGCATAAGTGAGCTTTTCTATTTTTATTAGGTCCATGCAGGGACCTTGATCATATGTGACAATAGTGGCATCAATATGTTTGATGTTCTCATCCAGAACTGCTAAGGAGGGTGCAAGTGCATTTCTCAACTGAGTCTGTCAGGTCCTTATCTTATTGATCTCCATTTTAGCTTTTTCTATCTTATCAAGATGACCTTGATAGATACTTTTGCAGATGTTCATGTCTTGCATGGATGTCTTGATTGATTTCCTAATACTGTCAACCAAAATTTCTACCTCCTCTATCTTTTTGATATATTCAGAGGTCAATTTCACCCTATCCATGCAGTTGGCTATTACATTTCTGCCTTTAGCTGCCAACTCTTTCAACATAGATTGACCAATCTTTAATGACTTTAAATCTAAGGAAAAATTCTTTACTAGTTCATTCAACATTTGCTTTTTGTACTCATCTTCTGCAATTCTAGTAGTTGATTCTACTAAGCTTGTAAAATGTGCTTTAAAGCTTGTTAGTATACTATCTACATCATCCACAGACTGAATGTTTTCTACTTTCTTGTCCATAGGTACTAAATCATTCATAATTTTTACTGATTCTAAGAGGAGAGGATTCCTCATAACCTGTTTCTCTTTGGCCTTTTCCATGGCTAGGACACTGATCTTGATCAGGTCTTCTTCTCCCCAAGCATCCAAACTTGCTGAGTCAGGAGTTAAACTTGACAACAATGAAGTAGATGGTTGAATGGATGGTGTGAATATGGCATTATAACTAGTTTCCATGCACTCACTTTTAACTGGGATCTCCATGACTAGTATCTCATTATTTTGATTATCTTTCTCTTTGTTCAAATCTATTGAATCTATAGAGGGAACTTTATCTTATTTCAAAGATGTATCATCAGTGCATGCCTTCTCTATCTCTTCCGAGTTTACAAATGCTTTTTCAACCTTATCCATATCATTATCAGAACTGGTCATAGATATCTTGATATCATCAATCACTATATTATCCCCTGAATCTTTTGTTGTATCAGAGGCTATTGAGACTGGGGGCGCTGGAACCTGTGGACCTGTCTTAGGTGCATTCTGAATTACTGGTTCTGCAACGTGTTTAGGAGGAACTAGAGTTTCCTTAGTTGTAGGTGCCATTGATGGATACATATGTCTATCCATAAATACCTGCTCAAATGTTTTTTGAGTCTCTTCACCGACCAGATCATACTCCTTATTCATGATATGGAGAACCCTTGTTTTGGTTCTTAGGTGTGGCTTTACTAAATCCAACAAAATGACTTTCTCATCATGTGAGCACACCAGGAGAAGACCATCCAATGTTTCTTCTCTTATCCTCATATCCTCTTCAATTGCTTGCCTCTTTAACATATCAAGTATGTTCCATACCTTTTCTAGTATGATAGTCTTGAGTTCCAACACAGTCCTTTTAAACTTGATCATATGAGAGATGATCATATAATGAATCTCTGATTTGTCTATCTCTTGATATTTGTCATATACATTCTTGAGAGACTCTAGTCTTCTTTCATTGATAATTCTATTCCTTAAGACATTAAGACTAGGTTTGAAACCTACCTCAGGAAGAGCTTGTGTGTTCTTTACCTTGCTCCTTGTAGTTCTTGAGGACGGATGACTGGTGGGCGCTTGCTTCCTTCCTCTAAGACAGTGGCTACAGATACATTATTTAGTCTACTTGCATGCTAGAATTTATAACCTAGTATCATGGTAACTAGCTTTATGTCATCTTCCTTGATGGGATCAACTATCATACCGTGCCTATCACTCCTGGATAAGCATGCCTGCTCAACTTGTTTCTTAACATCTTTACCAGTTGGAAAAACTTGTCCAATCTTGGGAAGTCTAGTCATCTCATGAATTAGATCAGCAATGATACAGACAAGAACCTCACCTATCCAGTATAGATCATCATGTATCCTGCTCAATAATATTTTTACCCATTCTGGCTCATAGAACTCATGTGCATTGGAATACTCAAAGATAGGGTTATCAGTGAGATGCGCATATTCATCCTTAAATGTATAATAAGATTTCATCATAGAACCCATGAGAGATGCAATGTTGTTGTCTCCAACTGTTTCCTTCTTGCAATAAACATATGCGCGGATGTCTTCTACATGTACGACTTCGAGTAGAGTCCTAGAGAATGCTCCTTCGACATCATCCGGTATGGACTTGAATGGATGCTTCTTAAAAACAAATATCTTCCTCTCAGTAATGTTGAATACAACAGGGGTTTCCATACTTACTTGCGACTTGGTTAAGTAGGGTTTCACGATGATTCTGAAACTACACGACTGCTAGGGTTCTGTTCCAAATGTAATCCATTCACAAACCAACTAATCCTTCAAGTTGTAGTTATTTGATGCTTGATGCCCATCTGCTTTCTGAATGCTCCAATCTCAAATGCAAAGTGAGGTCTTTAAGATCTTTTGCCAACTTATATAAAGATCAATTGCATTTAATGCTTGTTGTTGTAAAGCAGTTTACAGAAAGAATTTCAAACTTTGTTCTGAATGAAGTAAAGGCTATGCGTGAATGCATACAACCTCAATTCATGATTTCATGCATGAATCCATAGGTGCATACTTAGAGGTGAGTATACTAGCCACGTAGGGGTTCAGAGCTAAAATAGCTCCCCCTAAGACCATGAGGGTCAACTATTCAGAAGTAGAAGGTGTGTCCACTGAGGATGCATCTGCTACCTTGTTCTCTCCATTATCCTTCTTTACTTCAACCCATATTTTATCTGAGTTAGCTTTGGCCTCCAAAAACTTGACTTCTCCTGATTCTTCAAACAAAGACCTCTTGGCATTCTCTTGTCCTTTTGTTCTTGATCTGCAAAACCTTGAAATATGTCCAGCTTTTCCACATGAGTGATAGATGATAGGAAGTCTGGTGTTGTTATTCATCATGCTACATTTCTTAGCTATGTGTCCATTGTAGTTAAATATCTAACATGTAATGTTCTGCAAGTTTCTTTGAGTTTGATTCCTTTGGTTCAGTTGTGGCTAACTTCTTTGATTTGTTCTGCAATGAGTAGCCCTATGACCAAACTTATTACAGGAGTAATAGTAACCATTGAAGGGTCTTACATTGTTACAATATCTTGCCAAGTGTCCATGCTTGTTACAGGCATAGCAAGTATGGTTGATTTCCTTGTGCTTATCTTCTGCTTTAGTCTCTTCATGATTTTTAGTTTTCTTTTCTTCTAAAGATTCTGTTAGAGCTTTCTTTCTTTCTTATGATGAGTTGATCTCAATTTGAGATAAACTATATCCCATACTCATGGTATCACCTTTTAGCTTTTATACATAGAGCTATGATTAACTCAGATCAAAGCTTGTGTGTAGTTTATCATTCTTGTCTTTTGCTCTTGATAATTTAGATTCAATTTTGTTCTTGATATTTTCCAATTCCAAGATTTTCATATTGGCTTCCATGAGTTCTTCATCCAACTGTTTGTTTTCTTTGCTCTTCTCTTCAATAGTTGTTAAGCTATCAGTTAACTAATCATTCAATTCTTCTAACTTATCTTTCAGAGACTTGTTCTCTTCATTCAGTTTCAAATCATTAGTGGAGCAATCTTTTAGTTCTTTCCTTAGTTTCTTGATAAGCATTTGTGAGCCATCAAATTTTAGTTTGAGTACTTCATTTTCTTTCTCAGATCTGTCTAGATCTTCAAGGGTTGCTTCAAGATTCTTTTTCAGATGTTTGAATTTTTTTGAATCCATGATCTCCTCAAGTGGTTAAACTTTTCTCTCTGAGGACCAGGCTCTGATACCAATTGTTTGAAACAATGAGAGGGGGGGTGAATTAGTGTTTAGCCTATTATTCAAATTCAGTAACTTAAACATAAAACAAATATACATCCAATGAAGCTTAACACAAGAACACATAACACTTGATATGATTACGGAGAAACCTTGATTAGAGGAAAACCCCAGTGGGAATTAGTACTCACAAATATTGTACTAGTATAATGAACCTGTTAAAGTTCCTTTGCCCTGTTAGAAGCAGTCTTTACAATATGAGTACAATGACCTGGTTAAGGGTCTGACCCTGTTAGGAGTCTTTTACAATTAACCCTATTAGGGGTGAGGACTCACTGTCCAAGAGCTCACTTCTCAAAGATAAAGAAGGCTACAACCTCCTGAAGATAGATATGCACTATATCCAAAAATGAATTGTTGTATGTGACACAGATGTCTGATCAGTTCCAGTTACGCGCTTATGCTCTTAACTTCTTTAAGGGATTTATCTCATACTGATATCTTCATACTGCTCTGCTATACATCTCCTCTGACTATTTCAACAACACTTCAAATGTATCTTTGCATTACATATATATATCTTTACGCCTGAATAGATGTGACTACAAACAAGACCTTAGTCGGCCCAAAAACATAATACACAATGCTTCCAAACAAATTGGCCCAAGCGTGTTTACAACAATATTTATTAGATGATTAAAAACTTAATATAATAGGTGCTTATCCTTTACATGACAAAATATTACACGTTAATCAAAATGATGAAGTCGGCTTCATACTCTGTATTCTGGTTTGCTGGTGTACTTGTTCTTTCTATAACTTGTCTATACTGCTTTTACATAACATGCGTGTATAGGGTAAGCATAATAACATACCATAGAGCTTAAGTCTAAATGTTCATATCCTGATGTGGTCGTACGCACATGCATTGATGCCTTGATCAACTGCAAGTCACTGTTCTGTTTTGTCTTCTACACTTAGTCAATTTTCACTTCATAGTTAACTATCAAAAACTTCATATGACTTTGTTTCCATAATGACAAAAAAAAATAAGCCATTTACTCCCTGGGAGTCAACTTGCCAAAAACATAGCTAGAGGACTTGAGGCATGGAATATGTTTTTATTTGCTTCCTACTTTATGCTTCACTTTTTTTGCACAACCATTCTGCTGGTCATCCTGGCCTCTATGCCTCGATGCGAGTGTGGTTTTTCTATATTAAATTGGGTAAGCTAACATCACAATCATCTTGACTTTTATGTCTTTGATGCTTATGTTAGAATCTTTTCACATTCATATCTTCATAGTTGCACTTGTGACTAGTGATGATTGTGTGATTTTTCGATATCCATTAATAATGGCCCAATGATTAAAATAAGTTCCTTAACATTCTCTAATGAATGATGAACACAAATTCCTATGTTACAGTTGCTCTATTGCAAGTACACCATTGCATTTTAATGTAGCTTGCATTGTTAGACCTCATGTTAGTTTGCATTTTAGGCTGCATTATGAGTTTGAAAGGGTTTCCTTCATCTTTCTTGTGGACTTTTAATCAACTGCGATCATGTTCTGATCTTCATTTCCTTATCTTCTTTCATGATCTCAATCAAAATTTCCTATCTTAAACAGTTGATTGATTTTGGGGCATTCTCTCTCTTAAGGAAAATTCTCTTTCTTCTCTCCATTTCTTTCCACCTCTTCCAAACTTCTATCTTCCATTCGCTTTCACCCCACTTCTTTTCTTCTAATTCAATCTTGGGGCATAATCTTTCATTCTTGATGATCTACCTTAGTTCTGTGATCTTTATATCTTTCATCTTACATCAAGAGCCTTATTTTTAGTTTGATTTGATCAAATTTATCAATTTGTTATTTCTCCTCTATCTTATTTTGATTTCTCTCATGAGGGATCAGTACCTATCAAAATTTAATCCTTGATTCAACTTTATCAATCCTATCAATTGCTTCGCTTGGGGAAACCTTGCTTGAGATTCTTATCTTGGACATGTCAGTTACCTATTTACAAGGGTGTTGACCTTGTCTTTTTCAAATAGCTTATCTTTATCTTGATGTGTTCCCATAAAGATCACACATTAGTTAAAGAGGGGCAAATGTATACACCCTAAGATGGTCGCCTGGACTATGGGCCCCCATTTATCAATTTATCAATTTATCAAATTCCTAAATCAATGTTTTACAACATTTTCAATTTAAATCAATTTCCTTGATCAAATCATAATTAATTTAATTATTTTAATATTTCCTAAGGTTTGATCATTTCATCAATTATCTTATTTAATTAAAAGAAAACAATTCCTTTTTATTAAATAAAATAATCTTATTTAATTAAAATTCTTTTTTAATTAAATAATC
>MU225325.1:6444377-6458965 GCA_018584345.1 Thuja plicata | reverse complement strand
AGGTTTGATCATTTCATCAATTATCTTATTTAATTAAAAGAAAACAATTCCTTTTTATTAAATAAAATAATCTTATTTAATTAAAATTCTTTTTTAATTAAATAATCTTATCTTATTTAATTAAAATTCCTTTTTTAATTAAATAATCTTATCTTATTTAATTAAAATCTCTCTTAATTAAATAATATTATTTAATTAAATAATATTATTTAATTTAATTAAAATATCCCTTTAATTAAATAAAATAATCTTATTTAATTAAAATAAAATCCCTATTTTAATTAAATAAAACCCCCACTTAAATCCCTCTTTGTTGAAAAAGGAAATAAATTAAATATAAATAAATAAAGTTCCTTTTTCTACACATCTTCCTAAGTGGTGGGCTTTTTGCCTCTTAATCATAGCCTTTAATTTTGCCTTTTGAAGATATGAGCACATGGATCAACCAAGATTTAATCTCCACCATTGCTCATTTCTTTTTGCCTCTTAATCTCTACCGTCCATTTCTCTTTATAAGGAAACCTCTCATTCTCATTTGATAGGAAAAATTTTATGCTATTGTTATGCTGCGGGTTTGGAGAGCAATTTTGGAGGAGAATTTGAGCACTTGAGCTTGGATATTGCAACTTCTCTCTTCTTGTCTTCTTTTTTCATGCCCCATGACAATCCATTTAGATTAATTTTTGCACTTGCATGTTAGATTAGATTCATGTTTCCTTTCATAGATTAATCTTGCATTTTTATTTCCTTTCATAGAATAATCATGCATTGTCATCATATAGATTAATTTCCTTTCTTGCATTATTATCATATAGAATAGCTTTCATTTGCATGCATACTTGATGATCATGGAGACTAGTATTCTTGCTCTTCCCCTTTGAATCTCTCGTTTTATGGTATACTTGCATGGGCACAAACTAGGTCAATCTGAGGTCCTCCATTACAAACCCTTGCACTCCATAAATAGAGAGCTATGAGTCGCCATTCGAGATCTCATTCTTGAACAATCTTGGATACAATAATTCATAGAACTGTGACATATTATTAGCACATAGATACCTCATCTGGAGATTATTCAGAAGGAACTAACATCTACACAAGAATTAGTCAAGAGAGATTCTCATCTCTCTACTGCATATAGTTTGATAAGTCTAGCTGTTGAGCTAGAAGTTAAGTTGGAGGTTATGAATTTTGTTAAGGATAGTTGGGATACATCTTTTGCATTGATTTTACAGCTTCATAAACCATTTTTGGACAAATACAACTTAACCCCCATGGCTATCAGTGACACAAACAAGGGGGAAATAGGACATGAAATAGGCAAAGGAAAGGAAACAGAAAAAGATGTGCAGAACCAGGTATAAATATCTTTGCAGAAGGCATGTATACTATGTAGATAGTGTATGAAGTATGAAGTATAATCTAAGGGGGAGTACATTGTGTACTTAGGAAATTTTTTTGTATGTAAATGATAAGTGTTTTTGCCACTAATATCAAGGGGGAAGATTGTTGATATCTAAGTTTTATTGATCATTAGTGTCCCACACTTAGTCATTTATCTAGGCAGTTTTAGCCAGTCATCATTGCGGCCAAGCTATCCAGTAAAGGTTGAGCTATCCAGCACAGTCATTGCCGAGCAGATAATAGTTTTCAAGTCACATGGTTACCAAGTTCAGTCCATGTCGAGCGACAAAGTCTTTGTGTGTTGAGCAAGATAGTTTTGTCATGTATGTCAGGATTGACACCAATTTCAAGGTGAACTATTTCAGGCTGACTTATCTAAGAATTTAATACTTTCAATGGATAATTATGCATATAATTATTTGATCCAACTATGTGGCATGGAGCCAATCAAAAAATTGGATTGCCTAAGCGGCATAAGCATTTGATCCTAATCGTTGATCTATATCTAATTGTCAGATCCGTAAAGTATATTAAGATTGCTTCTTGCCCTAATAAAAGAACAAAGAAAGAAAAAGAGTGGGAGAGAAGGTGTATGCATACATGAGAGATGTGTGAAGGGTTGTTTTGATAGAGGAAGCATAGATCTAGCAGAGTGAAAGTGCAGTGAGCAGCAGATAAAAAAATATTAGATTATTAGATCAGAGAAGGTATTGAAAAGAGGAGATCTGTTATTAGCATCAGAGTGCATATTGAAGGATCAGATCTTGAGACATTCTAACAAGTGTATCAGGTGAAATCTCTTAATAGAGTGGTTCTAACAGACCTTTTTAAATCTCTTAGCCAAGTGCTTACTTTGTTGTAAGTTAAAATCCTTTTACAAGGTAGATTGTAATGATCTATAGCTCTGAACTGGGCAGACCTTTAACCAGGTAGATTACATATTGTGAACAAATTTTGTAGCCCTAACAGGCACACTTTATTACTACAGTAGTGAATATTTTTGTGGGTGTCATCCCCACCCCAGTTTTACCTTATTGGGTTTCTGGGTTACCAAATTTTGAGTCTTGTGTTATTTATTTACTGTCATGGATGCTACTAGATGATAGATCAATTACATTTATGTATAATTGTGGATCAGTTTGTTATTAGAGATAAAAGTTGAAGATCTGATTCACCCNTTCCCCCCCCCCCCCCCCCCTCTTAGCATCTTGCTTTCCCAATCTTGTATTTCCAACAGGTATTAGCCTTGTTCCCACTTGAGTCATTTTGGTGAGATTTTTTCCTCAATGAGAGGCTCGCTAAAGGAGAGGGCAGAAAAGTAAATAGATAGCAATCGAGAGTCTAGATTTCTGGTCACCATAAAGGGATGAGAGCATACTCCCCTATCTCAATTGGTTCTCCTACAAACAACAGACATTCCTTAATTTTAGTCCTACATAAAAAAGGTTCCTAAATTTAAGTGAGATAGAAAAGACAATAAGCAATGAAAAATGAATTTCTTTTTAGTTTAGTTTGTCTTAAGTTTCAAGCCTTCCCCGCTTGCAAGTAAACAAATAGAGAAAAGT
The DNA here is from genome assembly GCA_018584345.1 of Thuja plicata. Lineage (NCBI taxonomy): Eukaryota > Viridiplantae > Streptophyta > Pinopsida > Cupressales > Cupressaceae > Thuja > Thuja plicata. The sequence continues at coordinate 6,455,996 of MU225325.1, read as the reverse complement.
GGGGTCTTTGACAAGTATGCTTCTCCTTCATTGTATTGCCACAAGCTAAAAGAAAGAGTGAGTATTCAAAGAAAATAAGACTCGGAGATACCTAGATTACTTAACATGCGTATACTCAAGGAAAATTTATATTTTGCATGAAAAGTTTTGGGTGTGTTGATATACCTTCAAAAATCTTGTGTTTCTTCTTCAAATTTGATTTCTTGTACTGCTCTTCACAATCTTTGACAACAGGCAATCTTGAGGGTGAGGTATTTACATGAGTGTGATGTTGGAGTATGGCTATTGACCTTCCTCGCCATTTTCCATTTGTCTGTCCTGCACATAACTCAAGAAAATTAGAAATATAAAGTTAAAATTTATCATGTAAATCCAAAAACAGTAGAAAAGACATAAGATAGAGCGATTGTGAAATAATCCCGTCGATTGCAAAATAAATCTGTCAATTATGAAATACTTATGTCGATTGTGAAATCCTACAGAAAATAAAACCTGAAAATAAAGCAGACAATTGCAAAATAACAACTACAATTGTGAAATAATTAAAATCGATTGTAGTAATAAATAGTGCAATTGCAATAACTTTTCTGCGATTGCCAAATACTAATGTCGATTGTGAAATTACAGGAGACTTAAAAAAATTAAAATTAAAAGAAATGACAGAATCTTGGTCGTACGGCTGAGACCGAGGGATTTTTTTGGTCATATGCAAGCGATCTTTGACATGTAAGTTCATGTCAGGTTCACCAAAATGTATAAGCCTAAATCTGCACACTCAAACAAGAGGGTTAATAGAACCAATTTGAAATGAAATCAAATAACTACTAAGAATGAGCCTATTAAAAATAAAATAACAAAATTGTGTGGATGGTGCTCAAGATTGGTATTGACAACATTTATGACTTGGGAGTGTTGAGAAAATGAGAACAAAATGACAATGATTTTCTAATGATTCATATGAAAATTTTCCAGAATAGTTGTGCACAAAGTAGGTGATGGAGATCCTTCAAATGATTGTGAAGGCCAATTTTATAGAATTGTAAAATTGATTCAACAGTCGTGATTATTCCTAGAAAGTTGAAATGGACGGTTGAGATAATCACGAACTGAAGAAGAATTTAGTAAATTTCATTTTTCAACTGAAGAGAAGAGGAAATAATTTAGGCAACTACAGAGTTTGAACTGAAGTTTCCATTTTCAAACTAGAGAGAAGATTTTAGAATATTATTTGATTTTAGAAATTAGAAATGCTGACAAATGGGGTTTTTTCTTAAATTTTGAATTGAAAATTATGATTTTTTAGAAGGTAACCCATTTAGCAATATTTTTGAATTTTAGAATTAGAGGGAAATTGAGGGAAAATTAAATTAATTTAATTTAGAGGAATAGTTAATAAGCTTAAATAATTAAATTTAAACTTTGGGGAATTGAACTTAAGTAGCTAATAAAGATTAATTAATTAAGGTTTATTAATTAAATAAAAAAATAATTTTAAAAAATGATTAAATGATTGGAAGATCGGATTTAGAAGAAATAGATGATTAACTAATGATTAAAAACCATTAATTAATAGAGAAAAATTAGTAATTAAATGCAAGGTCCCAAGTCTGTCCATTTTAGGCTATCTACATTTGCCCCTCTTTGATACAATGTGATTTATTGCGTTGTGTCAAAGAATTTTTGATTTTGATCTTGCCCCGGCTTGCCCCTGCACCTAGGTCTAGAACTGGTTGTAGGAATGCATTGATTCAAAATTTTATTATTGATTGAACCGTCTTAATTTCCATCATTGCCTCCATTTTTCCACCTTGCTTCTTCTTCTTCTTGTTGTTGTTGTTAGTAGTATTAATATTTATCATAGTTTGAGTCAACATGTCTAACAATTGTGTCATTCACTCTTGAGTGGTTTGTTGTTCTACCATGAATTGATCCATACTAGTTGTAATATCTCCTTTATCCCCCATGTTTATGCTTCTTTGTTCACTTGAAGAAGATTCAAGATAGTGCTATTATTCAAAGGTAGTCCTTGGTAGATACTCAACTTATTGAAAGTTATCTCAACTTTTAAGGCCTGGCCAAGCTTCTACTATCTTCTTATCTCCTTACTATAAAGCTATAATACCTCCCTCTTTCTCTTTCAGTCATAAAAACTTCACAAGCTAGATTTGATACCACTTATAATGTCCCTTGTAGATCCCTTTGGTATTTTTCCTTTAATCGTAGATAGATTATTTTGTTGCACAATCAACATACTTATGATTCATAATTTAATTAGAATAATACAATTAAGACAATATTGTATATGACTGCTACAAACCTTTAGATAATCCAAGAATAATTAGATTTTCAAAACTAAAAATATTAATAAGATGATTATATATATATATATATATATATATATATATATATATATATATATATATATGATCAGTAATTTAAAGTAATATATTGAAAAAGCCAAAAAAGTTACAAAATATGCCACACAGGTATGACACATCAGTTGTGACATCTCAGCAACATGAACCTAGCAACCCCAAAACAACATAGATCTATAGACATATACAGGTCACCGAAAAGCCAAAATGTGACCTTTGACCATAGCACCAGAATGAAAGACACACCAAAAAAAAAAAACTTTGTCACTTAATTGGTGATGGAACTATCAACATACACCATGCTTGGTCATAAATCCAACTCACGTGGGGAAATATCAGTAAATATCTCCAACATTTCAATGTTTTCATTTAGGGATCTTGTCACCCCGACATTTGAAAGTTGATCAACTAACGAATTTGCTCCTCGGAGAGTATGTGTAAATATGATGATTATATTAGCATAAAGAGTAAATGTTGATATAATATATGATATCAAAAAATTGATAACTTATGCAATCAAGTCTACCAATAATCAATTGTATCATTATACTTTAATATATAAGTGTGACTAGGTTTAGATAATGATTTGATGTGTGGGATTGAGTTTTTTGATGTTAGTCTGATTGCTTTTCCTGAATTTTTGGCAAGTGATGAGTTTTGTATGATATGAGACACTTATGGGTTGTCATTTATGGCAACATATCTATTATATTGATCGCTTGGAATGAAGTTCAGTTTTGGAGATACAGTCTTCAAAATGACTAAGTATAGAAGCATAAATACAAAGTATGATAGTATTGTTTTGGCTAGCAAAGATCAAGTACGATGAGTTATGACTTGCGAGATTAGTGGAAGATACTATGGGGTATGTATGACCTCCACCTAAGATCAATTTAGTTTTGGTGTTGATTACAATGAGTTAGAGAGATTTGAAGACAAACGCAAACAATAGAACAACGTAACAGAGCAGTTGAATAGTAGCGATGATTTAAGGAGTTTGGTGTGGACTCCTGGAAAGCTAAGTTGGATTATAATTTTGGATAACCTATATTTTGGTTATGTAAGAGCGCTGACTTTTTATTTTCTCTTAACATTATTTATTTTGTATTGAGAGCCAACTATGTGATATTGTTAAGAGTCGACTTGGTGTTGATATATATATATGAAGACTTTTGTAAAGCGAAGATATAGAAGATGGATGAGCGAATGGATATGTGTATGTGTGTATGTGAATGACAGAGTAGAGGATGACATAGATCATTGAATAACTATGACTAGAACCATCTAAGCATTGGAGATGCTTGTTTTTTTCATCACTGAGAACACTTTGTAACCAAAGTTTTATTTTAAGAGTTGTAAGCTCAGTTGACCCCTAACAGGGTGTTGTATACTTTTAATAGGGTTGTTATTCCTCTAACAAGGAATTGTACTATGTAATATTCAACTCCTAATAGGGCTAGGTATCCTTACAGGGACATTATACTTTAGTGCATGCTTGTGGGCACCATCCCCACCAGGGTTTTTCCCTTGGCCGGGGTTTCCTCGACAACAAATAATGGTGTTATGAGTTCTATGTTATTTGTTTATGTTCCTTTGATTTTAGTATGATTATGGTTTATTTGGAATTGGTTTAAGTTTAATTTAAAGTGTTGTAATACTAATTCACCCCCCCTCTCAATATTACTTAATCCTAACAACTAGTATAAGAGCTATTGGCCCTTGGAGAGAAATTCTAACAACTAAAGGGAGATCAGAATGGATTCAGAAACTTTGAAGCAACACTTGAAGACCTTGATAAAGAAAAAGAAGAAAATGGTGAATTGAGATTCAAATTAAGGAGAGCTGATGGATTCATCAAGAAACTTAAGGATCAACTTGAACTTTCCAGAAATCAAAGACAAGATCTTATGGTTCAGATAAAAGAAGATTCAAACAATGATAATTCATATCATATAAAGCAACTTGAACAAGAGAATGATACTTTGAAGCTTGAGAATGAAATGATGGCTAAAGAGATTCAAAAAGAAAAGAATGCTAAGATCAAGACTAAATAAGCTTTTAAAGATGATAATACTCTGATAGGAAAAATGAAGATTGACCTTGACCATTACAAAAACAAGTATCTAGAATTGGAGAAATATAACCAGATCATAAAGGGAGAACTTATTGAGACAAAGAAACACATTGAGAAATTTCACATGAGCAGTGAATTGATCAATGAATAGATAGACAGACAAAAACCTAAAGGTGATATGACTGGCATTGGCTTCAATAAAGTTGAATGCTCTAAGAATCAAGAATAAAAATCAAATGCTAAGATTAATGCAGAAAAACATATTCTTGAAGAACCTAAAGAACATATTAGACCTTTTAGAGGTAGATGTTTCAGATGTAACAAGTTTGGACACATGAAGAGAGATTGCAAAGGTAACACCCTTATCAGAACCTTTTCTGGTTATTGTTTAAATTGCAATACATATGGGCATAAGAAAGCAGAATGCATAAAACTTGATCAAACTAGATATAGACAAGACAACAATAGAGGAGAATCAACAGCTAAGATCACATGTTACAAATGCAACAACCTTGGACACACTGTAAGAAATTGTAAATTTTAAGTTAATCAGTATAGTAAACCTCCTATATGCAACAAATATAACAATCTAGGTCATATAGTGAAGTTTTGCAGGTATAATGGAGTAAACAACAGAAGAGCACCACTTCCTATGGATACAAAGAGGAATGACAATAATACTGGTAAGAGTATGGAAGAATACAAGAGTGATTTTGACAATTGTTTCAGGAAATCAGAAGATAACAGTAGTGGTAAAGTATGGAGAGTCAAAGAGTCTAATGATGTATTAGTTTAGGAAGAGACAATAGATGCTACTAGATCTTCGCCTGATGCTAGCAAAGCATAATCGACCTAATTGGCCGAGCATGACCTTAGGGGGAGAATTGGATGAGCACAAAAACATTTATCCATCCCCTGATTATGTGGATTAAGCTCTAGCAAGCTTAGGTATGATATTGGCTGACATCATGGAACTTACATCTAAGAGCGCAATATCGGATGATGCATATTTTACAATCACGATATTTATGAATGATAGGAAAATATTGGGTAATGTGAGTTTTTGACACTTAACGATGCATAAAGCACCTAATGGTTATCTATTTCCTTGCCATTTGACAAGAAACAACCTAAGGAGATAAGAGAACAGGGAGATTCATACTATCTTGCGTGATCGATCGAAGCGGAAACTCAAAATTCAACATGTAAAAGGTATTTACATCTATAGAAGCTATGGATGCAGCGTTGATATATGATGCTGTAGATTGACCTAGATAAAAGTTTAAGAAACATCCTTTTAAGTCTTGTGATGATGACCCTGAAGGAGCATTTTCCCAGACACCGTATGGCATTTTTCACGTACAAGATATTAGGGCATACATTCATTGCAAGTATGATATACTAGGTGTTGATGAAATTTCTATTGAAATTGAGTATATGACTGATAATGGACAAATGAGTGATGAATTTAAACACATTAATAACTTGAGAATCATGAATATATTGGATTTGTATGAATTCAACAAAGAGGAATGGTTTAAAATCTTACTTAGTAGAGTTCATGATCAGTTCATCTGGATTGGAGAACAACCTATAAATATATTTAGTCAATTGTTTCATGAGATTACTGGATTGGATAACATTGGAGCTATCCCTGTGGCTGAGAAGAACATAAAGAAACAAGTAGAAACCCTAACACATTCAAAATGGGACAGGTGAGCCATGACAGTGAATGATATATTCTTACAAGATGTCAAATTAATTGCGATGATACTTGGTTACAAATTCTACTACAACAGTAGACCTAATTCAGTATCTGTAGGTGTTATCACGATGGCTTATAGAATGGTAAAATAAAATACTACTTATAACCTATGCGAGGTTCTAGCACAATAGTTTTTGGAGAATGTCAAACTAATCAAGAAGGACAAGTCTAAAACCTTTCGATTTGGCTCACTCTTAATGCATATGTATATTCACATTGAGCACAAGTTTCCAAGCATGCACCCAAGTGGTTTGAGAAAAGGGATACCTACTGGTATTCAGATTTCTGAGAGCTACCGAAGATAGAATAACACATGGGTTGATGGAGAACTATTTGTGATGATCAAGGTTCTTCAGAGGAAAATGAAGGAAAGAATCATAATTCCTGAAGAATTGGTTGAAAAATATAAGGACACAATTTGTTTTATGGTTGAGACAGAATGTGTATGTTTTGAGGCAATTATACCTAGGGTAAAATGGTGTTACCCTATGGGCTATGAAGTTAGTTCTGAGGTCCTAACTATTCAGATTGAATATGTGTTGGCGAATAAGATAGATACATCTAAGGAGAGATGGGGTACCTATGAGGAAAATTCAACTAAATTCAGAGAAGAACAAACCAAAGGCATGAGGAAAAGGAAATTAGAAAACATTTTTGATGAATGTAGAACTAAGGCATGTTTGACTAAAGAAGAATTGAGAGAAGTGAAGAAGAAGACAGCATAGCGATCTTCTGGATTGGAAGGTACTGCTACTGCAACCCTTCCACCTCTAGAGATTGAACAGGTAACCAGTCCACCTCCTACAATTATTAATGTTACCAGCCCTTCACCACCACTGAAGACATCAAAAGATGAGGTAGTTAAGATTGTACCTTGGATAAGCACTAGACCCACTAAACCAGATTTACCTCCTAAGGATCAAAGGACCGAAGGAGAAGAGAAAAAAATAATAAAAAGAGATCACTAGTGATAGACAAGTGTGGAACCCAGACTTGAAGATGATTGAAAAGAGAGATATTGAGAAAGGTAAGCTTGTTTCTGTGAACAAGTACTGTGACAGGTATGAGGAATCAGACAAACTTAAGATTAAATATATTATGGTAAATTACTTACTTATTTTCAAGAAGAATCTACTAGAGTTAGAGGGAAGTAAACCTGAGGAGATTTATGGTAGACTAGAAGTAAGGAAATAGCTTGCACACATTGAAGATGATGCGATTAGAAATCAAGCTATTGATGATATGCTACCAGTAGTTTTAGTACAAGAAAGAGAAAGAATACTTAATGCACTGAAACCGTTATTGAGGACTAAGGCTAGATTGGTGAAAATTATGGGAAGAAAGTATGAAGAAGTATTAGAGGGGACTCAAAAGGCATTAGATCAGATACTAATGGGAAATATTCTTGCGAAGACTCCACTTCCTAAAACAACTACACCTACACCTACACCTATAGGAATTGGTAAATGTTCTAAGACTACTGAGGTGAATGTTGAGATGAGGGAAGATACAATGCAACCAAATTTCTATGTTTTTGGTGTGCCTATGACCCTCGACACATCGCTTGATGAGAAGGACCCATTTGCAGGTATTATTGACAACACAATAGCATAGGAGAAGGAAGAACATAAAGAGGACGAATAGGAAAAGGAAGAACAAAAGAAGGATGAATAGAATATTAAGTCTGAACAGAGAATTGAGACAGTAAAAGAGAAAGACACAAGAGCTGAGGTAAAACATGAACCTGATATATCTGCTAGTCTATTGTTGGCAAGTATGGATAGAACATTGAGTACTGATGTTGATAGTATGGATGATGATGAGTTGATGAGACTATCTTTCATCGCATTCTCTAAAGCTAAGGAAAGATCTGTGCAAAAAGGAGATAAAAGATCTAAGGTGATTACTAGGGCAGTCAATACAGTGAATAAACTCCTCCTTGTACCTATTATATTTCAAGGAAAAGAGGAAGCAGAGAATTTGAGGTTGACACTAGATGATTTTGACAGTCACTATGAATCTTTAGTGAAGATTGCTGAAGAGAAGGCCGAGAAGAGTTATCTAGAAAAGAAGTTGAAGGAAGTTTGCCAGTCTATCTCATGGGACTTGGGCATTTTGAGAGGAGCAAAAAATAAGGCCAGAAACTGTGTCACACATGGAAGGATACTATATAGCCATTGTATAAATCCTATCAGACATATTCAAAACATTGAAGACATTTTGGCAAAGGAAAGGGCATCACTGAATAGATTGATGGACAGTTGTGAGACCTCCTCACAATATATATTAGAGATGGATAGGGATATAACAAAAACTTATGACAAGATGAATGTATCAGATATTGAGAAGGGGAGATTCATGATAAGATTTGGTTTGTTGAAGAGTTTAATCACTCCTAAACTATCAATTCTTGAAGTTTAGATATCTGATATGGAGAAGACATCAGAGTCATTGACAAATTCTATGCCTACAGAATTAAAAGTCGCAGAGACATCATCATATGCACTAAATGGACTAATTAATGTTAGTCAGTTGTTGATTGATTCATGGAGCACTGAAGTGAAGATCATGGAAGACACCTTCTAGGATGTACTAAAACTAGTGAGCAAACACTGAAATCCTACAATTTTGTAAATTTTGGATGCACCTTTGTCATTGTTGTCAAAGGGGGAGAAGAGAAGAAAAATGAGTTAGTAGAAAATGATTATATATATATATATATATATGAAAGAAAAGAAAATAGAGGACAATGAGTTGGGACACTTAGTCAACTTTTGCTAAGTGTTGTCATTAATGCCAAAGGGATAGATTGTTGGCAAGTGATGAGATTTGTATGATATGAAACACTTATGGGTTATCATTTATGGCAACATATCTGGTATATCGATCGCTTGGAATGAAGTTCAGTTTTGGAGATACAGTCTTCAAAATGACTAAGTATAGAAGCAAAAATACAGAGAATGGCAGTATTGTTTTGGCTAGCGAAGATCAAGTACGATGAGTTATGACTTGTGAGCTTAGTGGAAGATACTATGGGGTATGTTTGACCTCCACCTAAGATCGATTCAATTTTGGTGTTGATTACAGTGAGTTAGAGAGATTTGAAGACAAGCACAAACAACATAACAACGTAACAAAGCAGTTGAATAGTAGCGATGATTTGAGGAGTTTGGTGTGGACTCCTGGAAAGCTAAGTTGGATTATAATTTTGGATGACCTATTTTTTGGTTATGTAAGAGCGCTGACTTTGTATTTTCTCTTAATGTTATTTATTTTGTATTGAGAGCCAACTATGTGATATTGTTAAAGAGAGTCGACTTGATATATATATATATATATATATATATATATATATGAAGACTTTTGTAAAGTGAAGATATAGAAGATGGATGAGCGAATGGATATGTGTATGTGTGTATGCGAATGGCAAAGCAGAGGATGACAGAGATCATTGAAGAACTATGACTAGAACTATCTAAACATTGGAGATGCTTGCTTTTGTTCATTACTGAGATTACTTTGTAACAAAAGTTTTATTGTAAGAGTTGTAAGCTCAGTTGGCCCCTAACAGGGTGTTGTATACCTTTAACAGGGTTGTTATTCCTCTAACAAGGAATTGTACTATGTAATATTCATCTCCTAACAGGGCTAGGTCTCCTTACAGGGACATTATACTTTAATGCATGCTTGTGGGTACCATCCCCATTGGGTTTTTTCCCTAGCCAGGGTTTCCTCGACAACAAATAATGGTGTTATGAGTTCTGTGTCATTTGTTTATGTTCCTTTGATTTCAGTATGCTTATGTTTATTTGGAATTGGTTTAAGTTTAATTTAAAGTGCTATAATACTGATTCACCCCCCTCTCACTATTACTTAATCCTAACAATATATGCCTTATAAATATGCAATAGATTGAGTTGCTCTTGTTTACTGCACTCTTTATACATGCATCCTTAGCCTTGCAAAATTGGTGGATAATTACCACCTTGCACTTGGTCAATTGAGGGCTCCTTGAGCACTTCTTAATCTTAATATAAAAATAAGTTTCAATCCCCTTTATAAGCCCACACATCCTCCCTTAAATATGCAACAGATAGATCTAATACATGAGTTATGTGCTTCCAATGAGCTAATTTTTTTCTAAGAGACACATCCTCCACTAAATAACATTAGTTTATTTACTTAACATTCCTTCCCTTTAATCACACCTTACTACAACTTGTTTCCAACAATGACTAGTAAATATAACGTTCTTTTGATCGATCTAATTGTTCTTCCTTTAAATAGTGATACTCTTAATTATATTGTTCTCCACGTACAAGGAATTTTTTTGTGCAATTTTTTTAGCAATCGAGTGGGGATATTACATTGTGCTAGAAGCACCACTAGATCTGGTCAAATTTGGCCAAGTTTAAAATCTATTTTGGTCAAATTTGACCTGATTTAGGTCTGATTTTCATGAGGGTGGTTTAGATCCATGCCCCAAAACATGGAATATCATCGAATGTTCTTTAGAAAGATCACTCAATTTGGTCATGCATATCTTCAGTTTTTTTAACCTTGCTCTGCTTCTACTATGTGTTCTATTTTTTGAGTAGAGAAGAGAGCATGAACAATAATAAATATACAAGTCCAAGATATTGAAATAATAGCTTACCAACAATACCTGATAGTGTTACAGTGTAATTGCTATGAGAAGTTTGTTGTGTGATTGCTTTGAGAAGTTTGCTGCTTGAATATGTTGGAGAATTTGGTTTTGACAAGGAGACACAAATTGGACAAATGCACATTGCGCACATTTTTCATGAAGGGATTGAGAAATAAGATCTCATTCAATGAGATGACATTCATGGTGCAAATCTACATTGAATTAGATAGTAATTCTAAAGAGTTTCTTGGATATCATTCATCATCCATTATTATTGGGAAAATAAAAATCTGACTATTTAATTGCTTCCATTGAAATAACCTACACAAGTTTTCGTAGATTTTTATGGTTTATATGAATTGCATAGATAGTAGTACTCAATAATATGCTCTAGAAAACTCTATGCATTCAATCACCAGATAAAACATGTCAAATATTCATTCAACAAAATACGATTTGTCATTATTACGAAAAAGAAAAGAATACTTTATTTAATTTTACCAAAAACAAAAGAACTTCATGTCATTTTTTTATGATTGTAAACAAATGAAAACTCTTCAAGAGCCTTAGCCTTCTCAATTTGTGATGAAGGGGACTCCCCTTAATACCACAAGTACACGACAGAAACAAAGAGAAACAACAGAAAATTGGCTTCTTATTGGCTCCACAAATGTGGAATTACAAACTTCAGAATTACAATATCAAAAGCCACATGGGCATCCCTTACAATAATCTGTAGGACAAAGCCTCAAATAAC
>MU225325.1:6433167-6444217 GCA_018584345.1 Thuja plicata | reverse complement strand
ATTATTTTTCACTTTTATTACAAAAGGGTCGGCTTTAAATATTTACAAAACATGAGATTAGGTAGCCCAACTTCCGGAAACCATAACTTTTGAACCGTAGCTCCGATTGGCTATTATAACCACTTTCCGGAAAGGGGAGATCGCGATCTACAGTGCTTAACTAGCGAAGCGCAAGTCAGCTAGGAGTTTGACCTCGATCCAGAGCCTCTAAGGTCCAGAAAATTGAGCTCAAAGGTTTAGCACCCTAAAATCTCAACAGTAAATCCTTAATAACTTCGCCAATACATATGATCTGGCAATGAAATTCAATTGGCATTCTTATATGACTAAGATGAACCTTCACCTGGAAAATTAGAACATTCTGAGTTCAAACGACCAACTTACTAAAAAAATAGTACGTTTCCAAAAATAACAACTTTGTACAAAATAGCCCTTATTGAATAGAAAAACACATATTTTTGGGTGATGCAAGATTACCCTTACACCCAAGATGCTCCTGCATCAATTTGTTGGCTGGGGGGACATGAACGCCAAGCAAGACTCTCCTCTGCCACTGCTTTGGCCGCTTGAGAGTTTCTCTTTTAATACTTTCTGTTTGGTAGTTTCTAGGCAATGCCCATAAGACAATCCTTTCAAACTTTCATATGTTACTCTTGGACTCTTCGATAATTAATTAAATTTTTTTGGTGCAGTATTTACATAAAAAAACTCCTATGAAAAAATAAAATTACAAGCTCCAATATAGGCCAATAAGAAAAGAGATAAATAAAGATAAATACAACTTTTCAAATCATTAAAAAAAATTATACCGAAATAAAAATGCTAAAAATACAAACTAATATTTTTAAATTGTCCAATATGATTAACCAGATTAAAAAACAAATTAGATTCAATTAATGTATTAGTTAAGCTCTGAACTAGTTTTTCTTGCCTTCCGTCCCTATCAATCTTGATCCTTCATCGTACCACTTACCCTCAGTTCGAATCAACAGAATAAATTGTACGCTAATCTCCACTTTGCGCACAAGCATTGGATAGGATATGTAAGATTCTTTATTATGATGGCAAAGAAAGGTGAGGAGGGGACGAAAGGAATGACAAAAATGGGTGCACTGAAAACAGCATTGCTTACAGTTGCAGGGGTGGCATTAGCCTGGTTCGCAATGGAAGTTGCCTTCAAGCCTCATCTTGATAAAGGGAGAGTTTCTATGAGAAGCGGTAGGGGAGAATCCGTCGATCCCAATAATGATAAAGACGACCCCTCGCCTGAGTACGAGCGTGATTCTGATAGTTCTAGTGATGAAGAAGAGGAGGGCACTCCGCCCAAAAAGAAATGAGGTCGGTATTGGCTTCAATCTCGTTTTGCAAAATAGTTAAATGTATTTTTGCCTGCTTCTTCTTAAAAAAATGTATTAAAGGGCATAATTTATGCTGTTTGTTTTACAAAAAACTCAATACACCATGTATATAGAATGGGGAAGTTAAATGATGGGTGATGAAGAATGATTCAGTATAAATTGTAGCAGAATCCCAAAAACATATGTAGCTTAATATTGCACTGTTGAAACTTTTAAATGCCCAAAAAATTTAGTCGTTGGGAGACATTGCATAAGGGGACGGGGACACCATTTTGAAATAGATGTGTATCTGAATGAGCCTATGGGTATATTACACTTAAATTTAGCCATCCATAGTCATGGACATGGGGACGGGCAAAGTTCATGTTCTTGAACCTGGGTTAGCAAAAATGCAAAAAATTGCCTTACCTTCCTTATTTGTTAAGAGTTGTAGATATTAATACATTGCTTTTTCATAGGTTGAAAGCAGGTCTTAATAACTATAATGTGGCGATTTAAGGGCTTAGGGTTGACTGTTTGATGCTCAAGGTTTAGGATTCATGACATAGAGGCATTTCGATGTGATGGACGGTTCAACATTTTTAAGGTCGGTCTTTTTGAAGAATGGAACTTATAGCTTTATACTTGTGGATATGGGCCCTTAGAGCAAAAGATGGTCTCCAACCTTCAGCTTTGGGGTGCACTTGACCATAGCTTTCAGGAAGTCCGTATGAGCTACAAGTTGCCAAAAACACGAACATAGAGTTGCTGAATATGTTAGTACAAATACATTGCCCATATGTGCATTATGGACTTCTGTCAAGAGATCTGGATATGAAACTTCAGAGATAAAGATGAATTACCCTGGATTAGTGCTAGGTGATTGCTGATAAGTTTGCTGGACTTCAGTTAATTAGTGACTTCAGGGGCTTACCACCATGGTGACCCAGGTTCAAATCCATATGGGTTGGCGCTCTTCCAGACAATGCCACAATTTAGGCAATTTATATATTGGAGTTGAACAGAGTATTTGTGGGCATTTATCTATTGAACCAAAAGATTGAGGGGTATGAAAAATTAATGTTTATGATCTCTATGAAGATATTTTCCATGCCTTGATATGATGGGCAAGTTTTGTGGATGCTTAACTAATGGCTAAGAAAGAAATCAAAGGTGACCAAATGAGACTTCCATGGACATGATTAGTAACAATTGAACCATTTAGGATATGAGCAAGAGTGGTTCATGAGGCGACAATATTACTGGCAAGACGATGCAAAAATTGTGAAAAACTATATGTCCTAGTTTTAGAGAAAAGCCATCTTGTTGGACAAGTTGTTTGGTGAACTAGGGGCAACGGTAAAATATCTTAAAGGGCTTCATAGTCATGTTTGAGGGTGATTGCAGCTCCATGATGTGAAGGGTACATATGAATAATAAGAAGGCTGTCTACATTAAGTTGATTAGGAGGAAAGGACAATGAAAGGAAGAACATACACAAGAAGTATTTTCCTATGTACCACAAGGCCTCAAGAAGGGGGCACAACAAGGAAGACTTGGGATTGTAAGGAAGTAATCCACATAAGACAAATATTCCGAAATTAACTCAAACATTTGATATTCGAAAGAGTAATAATATTACTTAAGAACAAGTTATACAATTTTTTTCTTACATACGAGACAATACAACATAATTACAACAAATTTGACAAATGAGTCGATAAATTAAATGAATAATGATAAAGATTAGATCATATGAATAATAAAGTGATACTATGCATCAGTCTGCCTCCTTAACCCTCAAATTGCTCCCCACTTGCTATGCTTGCTATGTTCGAGATGGGAATGAGGTCCAGGCACTTTTTTGCCCAACCACAGAGTGTTATCATCCTCAGTGATCAACATGAAAGGTTGAGCGCCCGACCCTGCATGAGTAACCTAGCAAAACGGAATCGGTAGGTCAGATGGAAATTGGTGAAGTATTGTGTCCTAACTAACATTTCATCTATGAAAATGAAGTATCTACACAGTGATATGGTAGGGAGAATAACATACACATTCACCTAGCATCAAATGAATGAAAAAAACATCGCTTTGGCAAAAACATTATTTAGCCAATTTCCTGGCACATATATTAAAAACAAAATACCTATCCTTCCTTGTTACCCCATATTCGACACCCATCCATTAAAATAAACACATCACCTACTATGAACACATTCGATTGAAAAGAAAATAACTGCCCCTTAACACAAATCAGATCTGAAACCCACTGCAATAATTTGCTTACAACAATTGAAATATGCATGCTCTATTTAGTCATATCTATTGTAGGGACTCATAATGCTGAGGAAAAATTACAGTAGTCTATTGATGTTAGCCTTAGGTCAAAATTTCAATGTTGAATCTGAGAGGTTCTATGACAAAATTAACCCTTCACGCCGACAACAAAACACGGTTAAGAAGGGGAACACTCTATTTGTGTATCTTAAAATTAGAATTTTGTGTTATACTGTGAGATACATAGCCTCACTTGACATCATCTGAATTTTTACCTTAGATGCTTCAAATTTTTTGTCTCTTCTACACCACCTTCAAATAACAATGTCTAACAATGAATGTGAAGGAGCCTTGTTACTGCAATTTATTTTATCCCCTCCATTATGCATTATCAACAAGACAGGTTAAGCAAGTTGCTTTTGCACAGTACCTTTGAGAGATATTATTGGTCGGAGGGTATCTTAACTATAGTTGCTTACATTAGTCAAGTGCCTCTTTCCTATCGCTTGCTGTATCCTCTCTATTATGTGTTACAACTAGAGGGGCTAACCAAGTTGCTTTTGCCAAGCACCTTTGAGAGTTATATTGGTTGAAGGTATCTTAACTATAATTATCCCGCTGAATCTTGTGCTTCTTTCATATATCTTGCTCTATGGAATTACTTTGATACTTATTATGGCATATTTCAGGGAGTAGTTTTCTCAACTTTGGCAAATCATTTAAGTTCTCTTGTAGAGATTAGCTCTTCATCGTAATCCAAAATTATCATGAAAATTGTGTTTCTTGGAAGCCACAATTCTTGAAGAAGCACGCATCTTCTTTAGAGGTTGTGAATACATGAAAGACTATATATATATATATATATATATATATTCTACAAAATTATTTCTTTTTAGAAACTCTAGACAAGCATTATTTTCCCAATTCATGAAGCTTGACGAACATATTTCAGCTGTTTATTTTACTGCAGCCTTTATTCAGAATTGTAGCCTTATGCAGAACCTCCAGAAATTCTATACCCAAAGTTGGCACCCCAATATCTTCGTATAGGGGTCATATTACAATATTTTGGGTTGTAGCATCTCTCAAGGTTTTAGTGGGGCTACCATATCCATGCTTGCCAGAAACCCCTTAAACTGCCAAAATTAAGACTCTAATGTTACTTGTCAGTTGTCAGCCTGCAACTATGGAGGTGCCATTTCATCACTTTTTAGATATTTACCAGTGCAAAGTCCATAAGTTGGAGCCTTCTAGATGGTTGCGACCTTGACAATTGTAGCAGGGTTTCAAAGATGTAACTGCCATCTTCTTGGACCTATTTGTAGTTGAAGATGCTACATTTTTACACATCATTGAAAGCAGTGACAACAAGAATTTTCCTTCCTTACGCCTTTTTCTTGGGTCTGTGTTGACCGCTTCTATTGGAAAAGCAACACATGTTACACTTTCTTACGAGGTGCAGTTTCAATGATGTTGGCTGTGCTATTCTTTACAGCTTTGAATCTATAGGGGTGGGGTGTGCTTTACATAATACTGTTTTGGGTTTCGGTCACCATCTAGAGGTATACATGCCCTTCATAGGAGCTAGATGTTGCCTTTTGAAGTTCCCTGGAGTTGCACTTACCTCTTTGGTGTTGCACATTGCTGCATGAGAATCATTAACTGTTTAGAGGTAATTCAAACTGCAAAGATTCATTCATTTTACTGATTCAAGATTATTTGGTGCAGGGATCCCTCTCACTTTGTGCATCCTTACCTCCTCTCATTTGGCATTTGATTTGTTGGAAGATTAATTGGAGCATCCACTGAGTGAGGTTCCCATTATTGTTTTAAATAATGGTAACTTGAAACTACCTTTGGTACCATTTACAATTAGTTCTCTGAATGCTTCGTGATAAGAGACTTGTGTAGGAGTTTGGTATGGCATGGTTAGGGTTGTGAGCTTGAAATTCTCTCTCTTCTTTTCAATTGATTTAGCAAACGAGAATTTTGATATGGCTATTTGCGAGCTTAAGGGGAGGGGATTATTGTTGTTTGTTTGCTTATTGAAGAGTCACATGGCAAGAAGACTCAGTGAAAGCTATGGCTGAAGACTACATTGAAGAACCAAACATAGGATGTAATGCCATTTCCACCAGGTAAGAACCTTTTTGGAATCATGCGGGTCTACAAAACCAAGTTATTTTTGAATGTTACTATTGTTTCTTAAAAAGGAAGGTATCAACCACATTGAGACCTTCTCTCTCAAAAGAGACTTTTGCCACTGATTATATGAAGATGCTATTAGCTGTCACCTTCAAAAGAGTTAGGGGTAAGAAGCTACCAGAAGCCAAGATTTTGCGAGCTTAAGGGGAGGAAATTATTGTTGTTTGTTTGCTTATTGAAGAGTCACATGGCAAGAAGACTCAGTGAAAGCTATGGCTGAAGACTACATTGAAGAACCAAACATAGGTTGTAATGCCATTTCCACCAGGTAAGAACCTTTTTGGAATCATGCGGGTCTACAAAACCAAGTTATTTTTGAATGTTACTATTGTTTCTTAAAAAGGATGGTATCAACCACATAAAAAGGATGGTATCAACCACATTGAGACCTTTTCTCTCATAAGAGACTTTTGCCACTGATTATATGAAGATGCTATTAGCTGTCACCTTCAAAAGAGTTAGGGGTAAGAAGCTACAAGAAGCCAAGATTTTTGTGTTGCCAGTACTTAAAAGAACTAAGAGATACCTCATTTTTTGCATTAAGGTAGTAAATCACAACAAGTGCTGCTAATGGGCTGACCACTGATTAAAAATGCAGCCTATGCAACTACAAATAAAAGATAAAAAAGATGCTCATGATGTTTTGCAAATCAGATTCTGATGACAGAGTCAGCCATTTGGGGCCTGTTGTGAGGTTTTCACAGCATCACCCCATTGCAAATGGGGACCCCCCTCTTTTGCAAGCAGTAGGAGTGGTAGTCTTTGTTGGTGGCAGTTTTCAAGTCCTTAGGTCGGGCAAGTGAAGTTCAGGAGTTGGTTTTGGCAATTTTGGCCTGCTGGGAAGTCAAGTTTGTCTGGAACATGGGCGGGAGTTGTGCTAAATCTTTCAGGAATATGGAATTGAAACCAAAGGATTTGCGATGAAACAAGTTTAAACCCTTTGAGAATCCTTGTTCCAGCTTCAATTTGATCTTAGGAAGCCGAGATAGATTGTGGGAGGTAGCTTTGCTGAAGGCGCGCTGAATCCTGAAATTTGGCTAAGTCCTGAAATATTTTAAAAACCTCCAAAATCTAGAATTTGCACCTTAACTCCTATGAAGCCGAAACCTATCTCAAACATCCTGAAAGGTATTTATACAAATATAACTTAAAGTAAAAGAAATTAAATTTCTTATACTTAAATGTTATTTCTCCCGCCCCTGAACTAAACAATTGGCTAAGTATAAAATCTACTCTGCCCCATGCCAGGGCAGATTCCCACCTCCTACAGGACAGGGGTTTGTCCTATGACCCTTGAATTTCCGCTTCCTCTTTGGCATGCTAGTTGGCTTCCTTGGGGTGTGGGGAGTTGTTTTGAGTAGAAATCGAAGTCTTGTGGTTGAGGGAGATGTTGTTTAGATGGAGTTATCCTACCTTCCTTGGGGCGGAATTGTCCCGTGGATAGGACAATTCTGCCATGGGGTTTGTCTTTTCCTTTCCCTCCTTCCCGAGCTTCCTCACCCCTTAATTGTTTGGAGTATGAAGTGTTGGACTAGGGGGGCGTGTGCTATGCTAAGCAAGTGATGTTCTTTCGGGAGTTAGGAGCTTGAAATCTTAGAAAAATGCAATTGTCCCATGGCTGGGTGGATTCCGCCCAGTCATAGGACTGAAGTTGTCCTATATGCCTTGAATTTCCGCTCCCCCTTGCATGGCTTAGATTGTATCTTGGAACTATGGCGAAGTGTTTGGGATGATAAGTGTGTGGATTCTGGTCCTAGGAAGGAGAAATTGTCTTGTCTTCCTTGGGCGGAATTGTCCAATGGATGGGACAATTCCGCCCTCACTTTTTATTCCCCTCCTTTATACAGGTCAGCCACCTTAAGCAAAATCAGAATTAAAACCAAGGGAAGTCGTCCCCAAAACAGCAAGCAAACAATTAAATCCATGATACCAAGTCGGCCTCTTGAGGAGATTATTTCATGTTTATCTTGGAAATTTAGTGCAAAGTCGGCCTCCTAGGGGAGTGTGAGCAACAATATATATATAAAGGGAGATTTTGGATTCATTTAAACACCATTTGACATGCAATTTTCTTCCAGCAGAGTAGAGCAGATTTGGAGGCTTCGAAATTAGTTTTGTGGAAACCAAGGTGAACTTAGAGGATCCTCTTCCAATCCATTTACCAAACTCTTTAGAGGAGGAGGCAAATTAGAACATCATCTTCATAAAAGGGAGCTTACTAGTGGGTGAAATCTCAGATTTCTTTTGAAGGCTACAGGTCTGATTGGAAACAATTTTCTTTCCAAATGATAGGGATGATGGGGGGTTGTGGAGTGGTATAAGATGTGTTTTCCAAGCAAGATCCTTTCCCCACCATCCTTGGTTTTCAATGCTCAGTTTTCAATCACTAAGGATGTTAAGTTTAAGACATAATCAGACTTCAAATCTTGTCATAATCTGAAAATAACGACTGTAATCATGGCTAATGAATCAAAGATGAGGTGGTAAAAGATGGAATCTAGACATGTTGAAGAAAATTTACTTGTTTTCCAGATTTCAATTTAATTTTCTCTCAAAATTTGCGAGAAGATGAAGGACTCGAGTCTTAAATTTGGTGAAATCTTAGAGAAAGTCTATCTTAATATTAACATGATTTTTTTATTTTGTGAAGTTTTCAGATTTCTCTTATCCTTTTATGAACTTAAGGAAGTTTTCTTCTTGGTTTTGCAAGGTTGATTTTGAAAGTGAGAGGCTTGAAGGGATGGAGATAATGACAAGGTGATGATCAAGACTTCGAAGGCTTCTAGTGAAGACTTCAAGCTCATGCTCGAGGAATCCAAATGAGATGGATATTCAAGTCAAGAAATTGTAATTCAAGGATCAATGCAAGGAATGATGACGATCAAGTGAGGATTTCAAACTTCAAGTTCAAAGATATCAAGTGGGAAGGAAGTTCACACCGAGTTACCGAAGGGTTCAAGACAAGACATCAAGGCTATTCGAAGTGAGATCAAGTTGGGATTCAAGATCGAGATCGGAGGGACAAGTCCAATCACTTGAAGGCATTTCCAAATACAATCAAGTTCAAATCGGATCGGGTGCAAGTTCAAGGATGCGAGTCCAAATCTTGCAATGAGAAGATTTCCAAGAGGACAAAGATAGAAGAGTTGGGAGGATGAAACAATGTGGGAATATGTCATCCCATTCATCTTCAAGGAGTTGATAGTTTCAAAAGAGTTAATCAAAGTTAGAAATGTTGAGTATCGAGAGATATTTTCTCTTCACAAAGATCAATCAGAGCTACAGGATAAGGATGATGAGGTGGCACCTAATTGTCTTCTCCAATCAGAAAATTCCAGATTTCAAGCACAAGCAATCACAGCACACCAAGTGTCCTATTTACTCATTGGTTGAGAAATCTATGTAGTTTTCTTATTGGCCCATGATTTGGTGCCCTCTTGTAATTGGTTGACAATTTGGCAACCCTAATTAGGGTTTCTAGGATTGAATCTCGACCCTTTATTCCAATTAAATCTTGGCCCTTTGTTGTAATTGAACATCTATAAAAGGCCAAGGCCTTCTCATTTGTAAGAGTTAGATTCAAAAGCTAATTAGTATTAGATTAGAGTAGGAGAGAAGATAGAGTAGAGTAGGCTAGCCAAGGAAGACTTGATCAAATTGTTGATATAATACTACCAAAATTATTCCTTCTTTCATTGTTGGTTTTCATGGTGAATGTATGTGACGTTTGGAGTATTTCATGGTTTCTTCAATCTCTTACTTGAAGTAGATTTATTTCCATGGTGAAATAGTTAGTTGGGTGAAAGTAAGTATGGATGTTTGTTTGTTTGACTCAAGTATACTAAGCCACTAGCCTCCTTGCTGATTTTGAGGAAGCCTTGTGTGGTAAGCTAGTCATTGCACTTAAGTTCAATCGACATTGGATCCTTAGTTTGTACTTCCAAGTTGGATTAAGGAGAAGGTGTTGATATGAAAACCATTTGAGATCCTTAGAAACTTGCATTGGGTGAAGTTGAGGTCGCTGACAAGATTCCACTTGGTAGAGTCCAAGCCATCCATGATTCCTTGCATTCCTAGTTAGAAGTAGAGTAGATGTCAAGCCTAAGTTAGCAAGGTTAAGTAGTTGAAATGGAAGTTTGAGAGAAGCTATATGTTCATTGCACATTATAAGGCTAGATCATTAGAGGTGCGAGAGTTGATATCCATTGAATGAATAGCGTAAGTCCCCCTAAGTGATTACCAACAAATCACATTATTTCACTGAGCGAGTGTCCACAATAGAAGGAACCTTGAAGTCATTTCATGATCTTACATTGCAAGCTTATCATGAGAGATGACCTTATATCAAGAGAGGGTTGAGTATTTGGTATTTCATCTTGGAATACTAAATGTTTGATTCTGCATGTTGTAGTGGAGCAAAACTCACATCAATAGGGCCCTCAATTTGAATGCAACTTGGAGGCTTCAAAATTCAAATGATAGACGTGGCAGTTTAAAATAAACATTCACAGAGCAATTTTATGTGACCCCTCAGTTGCAGCTTAACAGGGTACATGAGTCAGCTCCGAAGAACTATTGTTAACAAGATTAAAAAATAGTGCATAAGAACAAAATGTAAAATTGTTGACCTTATCAACTCTGAGCCCTTCTTTTGTGGGTGATGCAGACCCCCTTTTCACAATAAGAAGCTTCTTTTGGCATTAATTGTTCTGTGTCAGCCAAAGAAAAATAATTAGGCTTTTTATGCCCGTTAAGTTTTAACATTTGTTATGACATCTAAAGAACCATAACTGTAACAGCAATTTTTTAGTTCTTGATTGCCTTGTGGTCTTTTCTTTCAGCTCAATTAAATGGATCTGTTTATATTGGGGATGGAACCACAAAAATCTCAGCTGAGGAGCCAACTTTATATAATAATGTATCACTAATAATGGAAAGTAAATTTTTTACGCCATTTCACACAAGATATCCACATACAATGGAAGGGCATGCTTGCTTGGTTTGAACCTGTATAATTGTGGTTGTAAGTCCCCTTCCTTACTGCTAGATCTAAAAAGCCCGTTAAGTTTTAACATTTGTTATGACATCTAAAGAACCATAGCTGTAACAGCAATTTTTTAGTTCTTGATTGCCTTGTGGTCTTTTCTTTCAGCTCAATTAAATGGATCTGTTTATATTGGGGATGGAACCACAAAAATCTCAGCTGAGGAGCCAACTTTATATAATAA
>MU225325.1:6390871-6422019 GCA_018584345.1 Thuja plicata | reverse complement strand
ATATATATATATATATATATATATATATATATATATATATATATATATATATACCGAAGCTTTGTCATTACAAGCAAGAGCCGATATTTAATTCCCAAAAGACAATACTGATATCCATCGTTTATATATATTCTGAATAACAAAGTTTTTGTGTAAGATTTATATATATTTGGCGAAGCTTTGTCATTACAAAGAAGAGTCGATTCAAAGAAATAATTTATTAAGATGGGTGTCAAATGTAAGGGTTAGATTGGGAATATTATTCCATCGAACATTATAATATGCAGTAAACTTACAATAGTAGGAGCCAACATTAATATTGCTAAGTGAATGGAAGTCGTGAATAGCTAAACGCGAAAATAATTAAATATTATTTTATCGAGGACCTTTGGTGGATATTTCAAAAGCATCCAATTGCATTGATGGTGTTATTCCTATGAAAGGCTCTAGCATTTCTAATGTTTAGCAATCATATTTATTTTTAAAGTTTGAGAATTGAATATTTGTTTGATGCCTTCACCATGAGAAGCAGGGGAATGTCATTTGTCTAGCATGATCGTTCTTATAAATCGTGGGTCTATAATATACATTGGCGATCGTGGAGGAGGGATTTTTATTAGAGCGTGGAGTTTGTGGTATACATTCCATTATTGCAACATGCATTTTATATCAGGAAATATAGGGAAGAGCTAAGATTCTATTTGGCACAATAAATAGAATGACTTGCATATTGTGACCAATTGAAGTTTGGATCAGAGCTGGAGGTTATTGGGAGTTTCATGATGGAAATAAGCAAGTCATTGACAATAAAGGAACCATTGAAAGACTAATACTGGCGCTTCATATACACTTGTTGTTCAACATTAGAGAAGATTACTTATTGGGGAAGAAGATTCTGCACATGTATCTAAATTTTAATATCTCTTCAATTGCTATTGGATGAACGCGAAATAATATTCAAAACAGTGTTCAAGTTGGCCCTTACAGAGTTGGACAAGTTGTTGCTGGGTATGGTTCTATCTAACTTCATCAAGGGAACATTGTGAAAGTCAAACTTATTTGTGTTTTTCATTTACTTATTGATCAATAATGGTGTTTAATTAAGGTTAGAAATATATTTTTGTTGAAGACCATTAATTATAGTTCAATTAAGCTAGTTGTTTATTTGGTTCATGAATGTATATGTTATCATTATTTGAAAACACTCAAACTATAAACGAAACCCACACTTTTAAATATATGCCAATTGTTTGCCAAAATGCCACAATTGAGCGAGCTGGACTAAAGAACATTACAATGGTATGAGAGTTGCGCATCCTTCCAGCCTGAGGGTCATTTTCAAAATTGTAGAAGGTCCTTATCTTCAAGAGAAAGATGCCAACATCAAAATTGGACCAAACCTTTCAACAACAAGAAGAGTTGTTGGAAGAATTTGGTGAATATCTTTAAGCTAAAAAGAAAGCAAAGGTTGACTCATCTAGTACAAGGGTTCACAAAGACACATGTTCTAAGTATGATGAATCCAAGGATTATCAAGACCAAGGTAGTATGAGGTATTGTCTTAAAGACAAGTTGGAGGGACAAGATGAAAAGGAGGTAGTGACTGAAGATAAACTAAATTCATAGATTTTACAACAGGGTATCCAAAAAAATAGTAATAATCAAACAAGAAGAGAGCATATTTGTTTCACATGTCAAGATGTTTGGTTGAATGTTGTTATTACTTATGCTTCTATTCTTGAAGGAGATTGTGCTTATTCTTGCTAATTTTTGTGGATGGAAACCTTTGAAAATTTATGGATTGGATGAAAACCCAATTCCACCTCGAGAGAGGAATCCATCCAAGGTTTCTTATTGAGCATATTGTTGCAGATTATAGTTTGAGCAGCTAAGGAGAGGGTTTATTTATTGTAGGTTTTCATATACGTTTAGTAGTTAGGGTTTTGGGAAAGAGCATTACCGAGCAGAACAGGTATGAAGAATGAGATGAACTGAAGTGAACAAATTGATCAGAGGTATTGTGTACTTAGCATAGATCTGAAAAATCTGCAAAACAGAGTTGTATTTGAATCAGATCATTACTGTATCAGTTTAACCATTGTTACAGATAAATCTCTTAATCGAGTAGGACGTGAAAGTCTTTATTATGACATTCTAATGAATGTTGAGTGTTTTCTTGTTGACCCCAAAGTGAATGCATGGTCAAGAGAGAACTGTTAGTTTTAAATCCTCTAACCAAGTCACATTTAACAGTGTGCATTGTAACCTTTAACAGGGTTGGCTCTTCACCGAGCTCACTTCAAAAGAGTGAAATATTTTGGGTTACCGGTCCCAGGTGGTTTTTCCCTTAGCAGGGTTTCCACGTTAAAAATCTATGTGTCAATGTGCATAAATGTTGTGGATTGTTATTTTGCTTTACACTTTACTTTATTGACATTGATCGGTAATCACAGTATTAATTTACTGATACTCAGTAAACACTATATTACTAAAGTTTGAGATTGCATAATACATTTCACTGAGTTGAATTATATGTTTGAAATTGTTTTTATATACATATGGGGGAATTTGGAACTGTCGGATAATTGGGAGCTAACTGATTCACCCCCCCACTCAATTATTCTAACAATTGGTATCAGAGCGTATTGTGCTTAGAAGGAATGTTTTGAAGGACTTAAGCTAAAGATCACAAGATGTATAACAAAGACGCACCAAAATTGAACAAGAAGAACTTCTCAACATGGAAAAGCAGAATGAGACTATACCTATCAGGGATTGGAGGTGACATTGCAATATACCTGGACTCTGAATTCATTCTACCGACTGGACCCTTGACTGTCAATCAGATGAAAGAGAAACATGAACACAACATTATAATGGTGGAGATTTCTTCTTCACTTACTGATGCTAAATTTGAAGATATCAAGACATGTACATCAGCCAAGCAGATGTGGGACAAGCTTACACTAGTTTATGGAGGAGATGCAAATGTACTGAGAGCTAAAGCTGAAAGTCCTCGAGGAAAATTTGATGACATGAGAATGAAAGAAGGTGAGAACATAACACGGTACAAAAACTTACTCAAGGAGGTTGTAAATGCTATTTGTGGACCTGGTGGAACTATTGATGAAGACATTATTGTGAGTAAGATTCTTAGAACCTCATTGCCTATTTATTCTATAAGAGCCTCTGCAATACATGAAATGAGAGCAGCACTTGGAAATAATATTACTGTTGATAGTCTTGTTGGAAGATTGATTTCTATTGAGCTGAATAAGTTTGAGAACAATGGTGTACCTTCTATGAAATCTACATTTATGTCTACTTTGAAAATTGGTAAATCTAGTAGCAAACACATAATCGGAAATGACAGTGACAATGATAGTGATGATAAGGAACTTGATGAACTTGAAGCTTTAATGGTTAGAAGATTGCACAAAGGTAAAGGGAGATATAAAGGTAAACTACCCTTGACATGTTTTAACTGTAAAGAGATTGACCATTTTGCTGCAAGATGCCCTAACATAAAGAATGATGAAAGAAATGATAGATCTAATGACAAAAAGGATGACCAAGACTACAAAAGTAACCGATAGTATGACAGAAGGGATACCCGAGATTACAAAGATAAAGGCAAGCAGGCTTGTTACATTGCTGAAGATAAAGATAATGACGATGGTTCTGACAGTGATGAAGATATTGAGACAGTGTTTGTTGCTTTGAAAGATGATTCAGATGAAGATGAAAGATATGTTGAAACAACACTTATTTCTAAAGTTAGTAAGCATGACATTTGGGTTATTGATAGTGGTTGTACACATCACATGACTGGAGATAAAGGAAAATTTGAATTTCTTGAACATTATGATGGTGGATCTGTTAGAATGGGAAATGATACACCTTGTCAAGTGAAAGGAAAAGGTACTATTATGCTGAACAATCAAATCAAATGTGAGAATGCATATTGGGTAAAAGGACTTAATTATAATATGTTGAGTATTTCACAGCTGAATAACATAGGTCACCGAGTTGCATTTGAGAACAGAAAAGCTAGAATCTATGATGGAACAGGAAAGTTGATCGGCACTAGTGAACAATCAAAAGGTAACCCATTCTATCTTGATACTGCTGAAACTACTTGCTTATTGGCAAAGAATGAAGATATATGGTTGTGGCATAAAAGGCTTTGTCATGTAAATTTTGACAACATGGTTAAGATTAGTAAGAAAAGAAAATTTAGAGGCTTACCAAGCTTATCTAAACCAGACCATGTAATGTGCAAGAATTGTCAAATGGGAAAGATGTCAAAATCTAGTTTTAAGAGCAAGAATTTTTCATCTAATGATATTTTGGAGATAGTTCATACAGACTTATGTGGACCAATGAGAACACAAAGCTATTATGGGGACATATACTTTATTTAATTTGTTGATGACTACTCTAGAATGATGACTATCATGTTCCTAAAAGAAAAATCTAAAGCATTTAAGATGTTTAAATGGTACAAAGTTAAAGTGGAAAAAGAAACTGGTAGAGAACTGAAGTGTTTGAGATCTGATAGAGGAGGTGAATTTATTTCTGATGAGTTCACTAACTTTTGTAATGAGTATGGAATCAAAAGACATGTTTCTGCACCGAGGACACCACAACAGAATGAAATTGTTGAAAGAAGAAATAAATCAATTGTGGATTGTGCTAGACACTGATGATTGAAAAAAATGTTGCACAAACATACTTGAGAGAAGCAGATAGTACTGCCGTATACACACTGAATCAAGTACAACTAAAGAAAGATACAAACAAGACACCTTATGAGCTATGGTATGGTTATACACCTACTGTGAGCTATTTTAGAATATTTGGAAGTCGTTATATTCTAAAAGATGATCGAAATGGTAAATTTGATTCAAAAAGTGATGAAGGAATATTTCTTGGATATTCTACTAAGAGTAAAGCTTATAAATGTTTGAACAAGACATCTAACAAAATCATTGAAAGTGCAAATGTGAGAGTTGATGAATTTGCTGAGAAGAATGATGAGGAAAACATGAAAGAACCGGAAGATTACAGTAGATTTGTCTACATGGAAGAACTTGATACTATACCAACGCAGATGCCTAACATTACCATGCAACAAGGTAATGTCACCGGGCAATAGGAAGCACAAACCGAGAATCAGGAAAATGCTAAAACTGAAGATCATGAACAAGAACACAATGAACCTATAGGAGAAGACAATGAAGAACAAATAATTGAACCCTGTACTTGCTAAATATGTGAGAAGACATCATCCACAGAATCAGATTATTGGAGATAAAAGAGTTGACATGATGACAAGAAGTAAGTTGAAACATAACACATGTTTAATTTGTGAATTTGAGCCTAAGAATGTTAGAGATGCATTAGAAAATGAAGAATGGATTACTACAATGAATGAGGAAATTGAGCAGATACAGAAAAACAAGACATGGACATTAGTATCGAGACCGAGTGATAAAAATATCATTGACACCAAATGGATATTCAGAAACAAATTGAATGAGAATGAAGATGTAACCAGAAATAAAGCAAGATTAGTTTGCAAAGGGTATGCACAAGAAGAAGGGATTGACTATGGAGAAACTTTTGCACCTGTTGCTAGACTTGAAGGAGTTAGAATATTACTTGCATATGTTGCATATAAAGGATTCAAAGTATATCAGATGGATGTTAAGTCTGCATTTTTGAATGGAATACTGGAAGAAGAGGTTTACATTGAACAACCTGAAGGATTTGTTGATCCTGATCAAACAAACATGGTATGTAAGTTACACAAAGCTTTATATGGATTAAAACAAGCACCGAGAGCATGGTATGAAAGACTACACTCCTATCTTATAAGTATTGGATTTATTAGAACAAGTGATAACAACAATTTGTATTTGAAAGGAGGAAATGATGATAAGACCCTTATTGCTGAAATTTTTGTTGATGATATTATATTTCGAGGTAATGATAACGTATGCACTTCATTTGCTGATGAAATGAGGAAAGAATTCGAAATGTCAAAGTTTGGAGAGATCAAATTTTTCTTGGCTTGCAAATTTTACAACAGACTGCAGGTATATACATTACTCAATCAAAATACATCAAGGAAGTACTGAAGACATTCAGAATGGAAGAATTAAAACCAGTTGGAACACCTATGGTGAAAGGATGCAAATTGACAAAATAAGACAAGACACCTGAGGTAAATTAGACTTTGTATAGATCTATGATTGGAAAGTTGATGTATGTTGTTCACACAAGACCAGACATAGCACACATAGTTGGAATTGTTGCAAGATTTTCTGCTAATCCAAGAGAATCACATATGGCTGTTGTAAAAACAAATTTTAGATATCTGAAGAATACTGAAGACTATGAATTATGGTACAAGAGAGGTGGCAAATTTGAACTAAAATTTTATACTGATGCTGATTGGGCTGGGAACATTGATGATAAAAAGAACACTACTGGTGGAGCATACTTTATAGGAGAAAGATTAGTTACTTGGATAAGCAAGGAGCAAGGATGCATATCTCTGTCAACTACAAAAGCAAAATATGTTGCTACTACTGCAAACTGTTCGAACATAACATGGATAAAACAACTTTTGAAAGGCATGAATGAACAGATCACTGACCGTGATAATACAAGTGCAATAAATATTTCAAAGAATCTTGTGATGCATGCAAAAACAAATCATATATCTATCAAATATCATTACTTGAGGGAACAAGTACAAGATAAACAAGTGATACTGGAATATGTACAATTAAAAGAACAACTTGCAGACATATTCACTAAACCCTTACCTAAGGATACATTTGAGTACTTGAGAGGTAGACTAGGGGTTTGTCCCTTGTTTATTGGTCACTAAGCTGACTATGAGGTTGCATCAACCAACATGAAATCAGAATATCAATCATGTTGATGCAAAATTGAACTGGACTGACACAGATATATCAGTACATTGCAAGGTACTTATTGTACTGAACACCAGAGATATTTTTTTTTGGCTACATAAGAGCTGCATATTTCTTTTTGGCATTTTTGTTAAAGGGCGAGAATGATCAATGAAATATCTA
The DNA here is from genome assembly GCA_018584345.1 of Thuja plicata. Lineage (NCBI taxonomy): Eukaryota > Viridiplantae > Streptophyta > Pinopsida > Cupressales > Cupressaceae > Thuja > Thuja plicata. The sequence continues at coordinate 6,414,910 of MU225325.1, read as the reverse complement.
TCCACTAAAGGAAGGAAAGAGAAAGGGAGATAAATATCATATTTATCTATAGAGAGATCAAGAACAAAAGATTCAAATCTGCAGGGAGAGTCTGCATGGTGTGTTTTTAATACTGACACATTTTCTATATTCAAGCTAGGGAGAGCTACATGATTGTTGCAGTTGTAGAACAAAAGTTTGGTATTTCTATGACATTTTTCTTGCATATTTCATATTGTGTTGTCATCAATGCCAAAGGGAGAGATTGATGAACTACAACTGATTGTATGTTTGAAGTCATTTGTTGATAGTCAACCGAGTTGCAGATGTGATGATAAACATTATCAGTTAATGTATTGTCATTGATGTCAACTTATTTGAGTACCATTATGATGACAAACATTTGTGATGGATTGGAGATCTGGAACAAACAAATTTTATGTGGTCGACAAATAAAGAGTTCTGTATACATCGAGAGACAGTGAACACATTGTATACTGAGGACAGTGATAACCGAGCTAGGGATCGCCGACACAACATGCTATTGACTGAGCAATTTAATCAAACTGAGGCCGACTAGAATGCTGAGCTGACAATTGATGATTCCGAGGTAAAAGATAAGGTTTGTTATGTTGATCAAACAGTTATGAAAATTCAAGGAAGATCGGACAACAGATTGAAACGTGTTTTTAATACAACTACCGAGGATGGTTTAAGCGGCAAAATCAACGATGGAGATTAAGCAACAAAATCTGAAGGATGAAAATTAAATGAGTTATGATGCCTATATAAGAGACAAGAGATTCATTTTGAATCACACCTGATGCACACATGCGAAGTTTATGCATGATTGATCAAATTGGTTAAAGATATTACCGAGCATTTTCTGCAGACATCATCGAGCGACAGAGGAAAGAGCATTACCGAGCATAACAGAGTATGAAGAATAAGATGAACTTAAGTGAACAAATTGATCAGAGGTATTATGTACTTAGCATAGATCTGAAAATATGCAAAATAGAGTTGTATTTGAAACAGATCATTACTATATAAGTTTAACCATTGTTACAGATAAATCTCTTAACCGAGTAGGATGTGAAAGTCTTTATTATGACATTCTAATGAATGTTGAGTGTTTTCTTGTTGACCCCATAATGAATTCATGGTCAAGAGAGAACTGTTAGTTTTAAATCCTCTAACCAGGTCACATTTAACAGTGTGCATTGTAACCTTTAACAAGGTTGGCTCTTAATCGAGCTCACTTCAGAAGAGTGAAATATTTTGGGTTACCGGTCCAAGGTGGTTTTTCCCTTAGCAGGGTTTCCACGTTAAAAATTTGTGGCAATGTGCATAATTGTTGTGGATTGTTATTTTTCTTTACACTTTACTTTATTGACATTGATCGGTAATCACTGTATTAATTTATTGATACTCGGTAAACACTATATGGCTAAAGTTTGAGATTACAAAATACATTTCACCAAGTTGAATTATATGTTTGAAATTGTTTTTATATACATCTGGAGGAATTTGGGACTGTAGGATAATTGGGAGCTAACTGATTCACCCCCCCTCTCAGTTATTCTAACAAGCAGTTCATGAGTAGCAACGATTGTTGGTTATTAGCAAAGGAGTTTGTGAATAGCATCAATAGTTGATGATTGATCAACATCAGTGGTTTGCACTTGAGCAGCAACAAGAGTTTGTGAGCAACTATAGTCCTTAGTGATCAACACCAAGAGTTTTCTCTAGAGATATGTTACACATTGAGCAACAACATGTGTTTGTGAGCAGTATGTCATTGTTAGTTAGCTTAATGAGGTAGGTAATGATCTGTAAGCATTGGTGATTGATCTGTGACCAGTAGTGGTTGAAAGAAACAATAGTCATTAATGATCAACTTCAGGAGTTTATGATCAACAACAATAATTTTCGGTGACTGATCTGCGGTAACAGTATTGTTGAGCAACAACATTTGTGAGCAAGCAACAACAGTTAGTGGTTGTGAATGATTAGAAACATGAATTTGTAACTACAACAATTATTAGTGATCAACAATAGAAGTTTGTGAGCAACAACAGTGGTTGGTGATTAACAACATGGATTTGTGATTAGTAACAACATTATCCCCAAACCAATCCACACACATCAAGGAACCACTGCTCATCAGACTCTCTTTGGGGCTTATTAAGAATAATTACATTCTACTGAGACACTTGACTTTAACTCTAGGCATCAACCAAAGACAACTCCTCATGTACGTGATCAATGACACTTGACTTGGACCTTGTCCTCTAACTCCTACACCATGAGATCTCATCACCTTTCAAGGAACACCACAAAATACCTTTAAGGGACTAGGGACATGCAGTAACACAAAGAAATGTTTTTTTTTTGAAACAATACTCTATTGGCAGATGTATACATAATTGACCCATGTTTCATGAGAATTTTATAGCCCTAAAGTTCATCTATTAAATCTACAAAAGGTAGGGTAATACACTTATGCACTAGACAAAATAGCTCATGTTCTGATATGAAGGACAACTTGGTCATAAGCAACATCATTATGTGCTTTACAATGTAGCATTCCTTTTTTATGAGTGGCCATGGTATTGCATCACCTTACAAAGTGAAGTGAATTGGGTCGTAGGAGGAGGCATCTCTTGAGATGAAAGTGGTGCATGAAAGAGGCAAGGTGCAGGCACAAAAATAGTGGTGATTGACTTGATTATCCAAAATGACCTTTAGCAGGAAAATGTACTCAGATATCTACTGAATTGATGGCTTCAGAACCTCCAATATATTTAAGTTAGTCTATTTCTTTTTGGGGCACATGCGGAAATGTCCTGTTGATAGGAGGGAATTACACCATTAATACAATGAAATGTACCTTAAATACTTAAATCGCCTTTATTTAGAGAAGCCACATTTGATGGGTTTCTTTGAATATGTCTAGGGGTTAAAATCATGCATGGTGGTCCATTTCAACACAGTTGTATCAACATGCACATCATGTTTGGGTGACTTGAAATTGGGCATCTACTAGCTAGTTGAAATATGGACTAAAAAATAAAAGCCATTGCTACTGTCTCACAACAAATACCACCTGTCCAGCAAAAAAATTTAAACTTTAGTACACATCCTCTCTTCACAAATCAGAAAAATATTTCACAAAGAGCTAACAACAAAATAAATAACTAACAAAAAAATAAAATAGGTCTTGCTTAAGAGGGGACATGACAAGTTTAATGAGACAGGCGTCTAATAAGAGAACATCATATGTTTTATGCTTTAAAAATGCGTATTGAAAGGATGTTAAAAGGACAGTTCTATGACACTACATAGAGAAGGATCCCAAAGGTTTTAGGAACTAAATCATGCCATGTAAAGACCACAGATATAGATAGCAAGTCAAGCAACAAGCTCGTGATTATGTAGAGAATAGGGACAGTTTGTCTGAACTAGCAAGTGCCTAAAGAACAGTAAAAAAGAAAGTGCATGGTGTTTTCAATGTAAAACACAGTGATAATTGTCTCATGAGGATTTAAGAGCCAAAGAAAGATGATAGTGACTTTGTATATAGTGATGGAGAGACAATAAGGAGTGTTCCAGGGAGATTAGAAATGAATGAAAAGATAGAACAAGTTTGCAGGTTTGTTGAGGAGAATGTACAACCCAATGAAGATATGAAAGGTGAATGTCAAACTATAGGAGAATATCCACGGTGAACGCGTGAGCATCATAACATATCAATGAAAATCTTTAGATAGAAAGAGACATGACACATCCAAAAGTAGGCCTAACTCTACAAGGACAAAAGACTGTAGCATAGAAAAAACAATCAAGAGATCTTGTTGATAGAGACAATTGTCATGATAAAGAGAAAATACAAGCTAAACTTAAATAAGGAATAGCATTGGTTAAATAAGGAGAAAAGATAAACTATCAAAGAGGTACAATACAATCAAGTGAACATGGTAAGTAGAAAGTGTGGACAAATGCTTTGGCATTCTAAGGGCACAGTCAAGAAGACATAAGCAATAGAGCTAAAGCTGTGATATACATCGTCAAAATAGTATGACAAAGGTATCTCAGCAACCTTAGATAATTGTGAAGAGTAATGCAAAGAACACTACAGGTTTATACCCATCAGTACAATCTAGAATGGAAAGAGACATTATCTCTTGCTCACCAACCTAGTTAAGAACATTCAAAGAGAAATCTTCTTGCATAGGGTCAGTATAAAGGTTATGAAAGACATAGTGTTCTATGCACTTGTATTGAAATAAAGGAATTGGATCATCTGATCTTGAGATAAATAGAATGAAAGGTCCAAATCACAGTACTAGAGATAGTGCAAAACTCATTTCTACTAGTCATGCAATGAAGATAGGATAGCAAAGGGACATTGTGTTGACATTCATCAAGAAAGAACTTGATAGAAGATTTTGGAAACAATGTAGATCTTAGTATTGTGAAGACCATGATCAAAGGTTGGCATTAGAAAATTATATCTTCATAGTCATGAGAGTACAAACCATGATCAAAGGTTGGCATTACAAAATTATATCTTCATAGTCATGAGAGTACAAATGGATAATCTTTGAAAGGATTTAGAGCTTGAATCACTAAAGAGGAACAATCATTGAAATAAATGACAGTTTTCACAAAGGTATGACAATTAGTGAACACAACAAGCACTTGCTTAACATAGGATAATTCTTTAGTAAAATTCAAGTTTCAAAGTGACAACCTAATGACATGAGGATACTGTGGCACTCATGTGGAGGGGATGCATACAAAATGAAAGTACAAATCATATAAGAGTCTTGTTAATTGCTTAAGGGAAGGATCGAGGTGCTGGGAGGTCCTAGAAACTTGAATTTCATTCAAATAGAGTGTGCTCAGTTGTTGATACATAAAAAGACTTGGAGAAACTACGCACATAATGTCATAGGTCTGTCTACAACTTTCACTGTGTAGCCTTCATCGTCAATAGTTCTCAAGGTCATGAGAAGCAATCCAAAATGGAGAAGAATAGCTACAAGGAAAGGGTGACTGCTATTATACTATAAGTTTCCATTAAGATTAGTATATCAAGCTATGACCAACCATAGAAGGGGACAAACTTGAAGATTGTACAACCAACCTCCAAATGAAGAGACAATGAGAAGACAAAGTGCTATATGAAGAGTTAAGTATTAGTCATATGGAAGATAATGCAAGCATGCGTGTTATGTAAAGAGGCTAGTGGGAAGTCTAGGACAATTATGCTGATCTTTAGAAGTCTAAGTGGCAATGTCAATAAGTAGACCAAGGGTATATCTAAGCATGCATGACAGTCATTAAAGGTAAGAGCATCACAAAGACATGAAGATGTCAGTCCTTAGCAAATAAATTATGGCAGGGGGTAGAAGATAGTCTTGCAGACCTGTTGGGATGTTAACAAAGAAGATTATAATATCAGAGTCAGATCCATGACAGTCCCAAAGGAATGCCATAATAGAGCAAAATATCAGTGTAGACAAATAGAAGTAAAAAGATCTTCCAGAAGTAGCACTGAGAGAGAAAATTGTTGTCAAGAGGAAAATATCATGACAATCCTATGGAGTTAAAATCAATTGCACAACAATCAAACTTACTGCCCTCCACATGTCAAAGTGTACACGAGAAAATAAGCTTATGACAGTGCAAAAGATGTCACAGAGACAAAAGGGACAGTAACACTTGGTAATGAAAAAGCAAAAGAGAAAGAACAACACTTACTAAGATGTGAATAATTTGAAGACAACCCAAGACAGTGAAATAAAGACAAATCACATCAACTAAAAATGACAGTGGATTCATAAGCAAAGTAAGAAGAATACTCATTCAAAGAAGAGAAACCGTACAATTGTTATCAAGGAATGCTAAAGGAGAGGGTGTGTCTCATGAAGAAATAAAGGCAAGTAATTGGGGCAATAACAGTCCTAAACAAATCTTCAACCACAACAAAGACTTTGTACACAATTGAGAGTCTCATCATCATGGTGACGAGAGATTAAATAGAATACGCATAGCAAGAAGGACAATGCCAATGCCAAAGAGGCAATCTTTAAGAAGGTTCACGAGTAGTTAGTAGAAGGCATTGAATCTATAGTGCAAAATGACAATAGGTATGAGGACAAGTGTCAAAGTATAAAGCAATGGTTTCATCACTTAAAGTAAGCTCAAACGTTGTCCCATTTTTAGTTAATGTGTTTTGAATAATCAAAAATTTGTTTGTTGTGTCTAAATCACATTTTTACCACCTTGAATGATGGCTATTTTAATTTATATTGACAACCATTTTTATTTAATGCTGCACAATAAGGGTCGTGGGTTGCATGATGAAAATATTGACAAAATGCTTAGTGATCTTGCTATGATAAGGAAATTCGAATAGCATACTCTCTATACTCCCAGAATGTGTACAATCCTTTGATTGGTGTCCATGATGAATGGTTTTTCCTTTCTCCAAATGTATCAATCATGTACATAGTTACTTCTAATGAGTTGTGTATATTTCTTGAGCTCAGGGTTTTTTGAGTTTAACATTGCAAATGATGTTTTCTATTTTGTTGTGCATATTTGACTCGAGATTTGCAATGGAATGCTAACATTGCATTACCTTTATGTCTTATAACTAATTGTGATCAGACTATACAGTAACTGCACAAAGGAAGTTTGAATTCATTTGTCAATTTCATGGGTCTGTGATGTCTTAGGATCAATTGAAGGGTTTCAAAGATAGGTTGAGTTCTTTATGCCTCTATTTTACGATTTCTATTACAGTTTACAAAATGCAAAGTAGAGACAACCTACTTGGAATTTGGTGTAAATCAATTGATTGAAGAATTGATTGTCCTTAAAAGAATGTGATCAGTTATTGATAATGGAGATTTAATAGCATTAGCCCTGATTTATATCAGTTTTGATGATAGAAGAGATCCATGTTTCCTTGGTGAGTGAAAGAGTGCAAGAGTTGTTTTGTAAGCTTGTGGGTATGGACAAAAAAAAGAAACTCATGGAAAGATGATAATGTACCCGCAGTTAGCATAATGCATCGACTGTGGGGTTTTCTACCCTTTAAGAACTCGAATAATATGTTCCATCACGCTTGGCTTGTGTAGGCTGATGATACAGAGGAAGTTAATCCATTTTAACATAGGTGACAAGCTTAAAATTGAAATGCACCATATGTGAATTGTAGGATGATGAAAAATTGGTTGTCAATAAGCTACTTTATACTGGTATTTTCAAGCAAACAGGACGTGGATCAAAATTTTAAAGGAGGTTCTACGTTCATGAATAAATTTGAATTTTTCAAGCAAAGATCCCAAACTTTTAGCAGGTGCACTCCTAAATTAGAAAATCCCAATCTCTTACTTAAGTTCCATGTGCATATTTTTGAGTCAGCTGCTTATAGTCATTCAAAAATTTTCAGATTGTATGACATTGGAATGTGCACAGTAATACGTTTTTCACATTTTAGCCAATCTATACCAAAGATAGTTCCCTAAAGGTGATAAAAACTTTGGGGAGCATACCAAATTAATAATGTTGCAATATAAATGTAGCTTCATCATTTACTTTTTCTAAAACAATGTAAATTTTTTAAACCAAAAATTCTTACAGATGCTACAGATAATTCTTACCTTAAAAGGCCTATCTACTCGAGATATTATGGCCCATGGGTTCCCTTGCTAACATAAGAAAATGACTTACGTTGTCAGACACATCTTGCTAGTGAAAAATCATTAATGTAGCAATGAATGGTGCTATTTTTTAAGGCCCAAATAGCGTAATATTTTACTGATTAGAAAAGGAAAAATATAATAGAAAAGCCAACACCTATATATCCTTCGCAAGGATGTCCAAACCATAAATATTTGCAGCTCTCGTACTAGCAACTTCTATATTATGAAGTTTGTGAAGTGCAACAAACTACAAGGTGCCAACACGTTTTGGTTGTGAATTTGGCCAAGAAAATGGATATAAAGATTACCTATAAAGAGAACATCTTCAATTTATCAATAGTCAAGTCACAAACATTATGGGAAGTGCTACAATACTCATAAAAGAAGAAAATATAAACAACATAAACAAACAGACTTTTGTTGTAGCTATCATGTCATCAACAACTTCCCTAATAATGCCCAACCTTGACAATGTGTGCTCACATTGTGAGAGAGCCTAAAAAATGTAGTAGGAATCAAAAGAGTTCAAAAATATGAACATAATTTCAACATATAAAATTAATCAAAATCTAGAACTAGAATATTTTCATTGCCTGTGGATGACTAAGAACTCGCTGAAGGTCCTCCTTCTTTACTTTAGGAACTCCTAACAAGTAGTGATATACTATAAATTGTACTTCACCAAAAATATGCAACCTATGCTAGAGTAATAGGTCATAATTGTGATGTATACTCCCCAATAACAAATTTTCAATAGGAAAGACAAGCTATCGACAAATTTTCTAAAACTTCTCGCGCAGGAAGAAAAGTCCTTAAATTTGGATGGTTCTGACTCGATTGAAAATGTTTAAAAGAATTTATTTGCTATGAAAGTTCATGATTCTTTCTTTACAAGATTGTTAGGAGCTACAACCTTCATCTACATAAAACTCCAAAATGCAACCTCCTCTAGAAGCATCTACACAAGGCACTTCCAAGGTGTGTAGTTGGAAGTTCCCTCTTGATTGGTCACACTCTCTAAGAGTGACACTAGACATACATAGAGCTCTTGGAACATATTAAAACTAACTAGATCTGTTGAACAAACTAAGATCATAAACTTATCATGGGTGTGGATCATTACTCCAATCAGTAGAGTACTTCAGGCATCCCACCCTATCACCTCTAATAATTCTAGGTCTCTTCAATCATTAAAAATTCTTGAGCGTCACCCCCTCAAATAAATCAACCATCTCACTCAACTTAAAATTAACCTTCCAATCATTGGAAGATCCTAGGCATCAAACCCAACAACCTATCATGTCTTTATGCTTCTCACTTGCATGGATCAACTTCAATCTCTAAAGCTTACGCATCAGTACCACTGAAACCCTCTCATACTTCCCTTTTACAATTGGAAGGTATTTACAGTCAATGTTTTTGTATTATTGGGAAATCACAATAGTTTTAGAAATAATATAGTTAATTGGAGGACATAGATTATATCATGTTAGCTTGTTTACTCTATTTCTCTTCATAGTGGAACAGTTGGAGAGGGAAATAAAAAAACACAGAACCTGACAATGATGCAAAGTGTATAGAAGAAGAAAAGGAACTTGATGCTTTAAATGCACAGTTAGCTTCCAAATTGCAAGAAATTAAGCGATCGAAGGAAAAAATAGTTGAAAAGTTTGCTGAGGTATACGCTTGATCTCTATTCTCTTTTGATATGTTTAATACCTCCTTGTGGGGTGACCTTTGGCTTCGATGCCTTGAGCAAGGGCTATCTCTTCCCTCTTGAATACACAGGATGTGCACCTAGCCAAAAAATTCACCTAGGTGTATGTTTCTGGGTAGATATTTGATTTCTCTTTTTTTGTTGATAAGATTAACATCTCCCAAAGGGGGTCCGTTCAACTTGGATGCCGCACCCAAGAGGAAGCTCATGTGTTTGAAGGCATCATTCAAAAAGGTAAGAGAATAAAGAGTTCAAAGGAGATGTCATGACAGTGACAATGGTGATGAGAAAAGCTAATCACGAGCATAATGGGTTTATTGACAAGAATATGAATTCACAGTGAACTCAAAGGGGGAGATTTGGAAGGCCATTTTGATTATCACAAGCATTTTCAAGATCATTCACTCTTTTGATGCATGGTAGTTAAGTATTACAAATATTTTCAAGGAATCCAAAGCGATGAGAGCCATGGACAATATGTCTATAGTCATTATAGTGGTAAAGATGCCTGGAATTGAAGAAGGATATGCATAAAAGATAGTCCAGAGAGTATAAATTAAGAGAACATTAATGCATTAGCCAGACAAGGACAATGAAGAGGAAAATGAAGAAATTAATAAGTGATTAAGGACAAAGGTTTAATGATTTTTTTTTTGAAGACCCAAAGTGCAGGTCAATCACATAACTCACTAATTTTGTCTAGTATAGAGGTGTGTAAATGTGAAAAGATCTTTTACATTTTGGGCATGGGCACATATACAATGATTATCTCACAAAAATTCCAAAGTAGATGCAATTTAATGTAATGTTAAAATTTATGATTGTAGAAATTTTTGAATATTTACATACTTTTCAGATCATTTGTCAAAACTGCCATGCAGGCTGGCGTCATCAATTGTAGCATCTGAGTGTAGACCGAAGAACGGTAGGGCATCCCATTTGTTGGGATTCACTGCACACAAAAAAGAGGTTTGAGAAGAGAAGATAACATTGAGCACATTTGATAAATGTCTCTGAATATAACAGATAATTAAATTCAAACTTTTAGTAATAACACCTGAATAACCACGCTTGGAATATTCTAACCATGAATCATCTTTTGGCTGGCTCAGCCTTGCCTGAAAATTAAACGTATGTATCAACAATATTTGAATAATGACATAAGTACTAAAGTTCACCTTGGAATATAAACAAAATAATGAAACATGTAAAAATTATATAGCACATAGAATAGTTGATTTCAGGATGCTAACCTCTGAATTTGGAAAGATGATCTCCCCCCTTCTCCACATTAGATAAATATATCAGCACTATGGAAATTCTATGACTACCCATGGCTTGATTGAGTTTATTGTGGAAAAAATCAAAATGAGGTTCATATTTCTAGCCATTTTCATAATGTGAAATCTTCATTGCCTCCATTTTTTTAATACAACATTTGCAATACAAATCAGTTCAACAAATGAAGAGCACACGTCAAGAAAATCTATAATAATCTCATTTGAGTGTGATCTCAATAAATAAAACCAATAGAAGGATATCAAATCCCCTTTGTAGGTTGTGATGATGGAAGTCACTGCCAGTCGATGGGGTTTCTTGTGGTGCCCCTTTGCAGGTTGTGTCGATGGAAGTCACTACCAGTCGATGGGGTTTCTTGTGGTGTGCAGAGTCGATGGGCTTTCTTGTGATGTGCAGAACCTAACCGGGCAGGCCCAAATGAAGGATATCAGTGCAGTCTGTGAAACTTTGTTCTAAAATGTCCTCCCTTTCCTCTGAAAATTTTCCTCCTGCCTTCCTCTACCTCTAATTACCGCCTAAATGAAAATGCTACCTCTAATTAGCGCTTAAATGAAAATGCATCAGTGTTGTCTGAAGTTTTAATTTAAGACAATAATAATGGTTTTTATTTATATTTATAATAATTAGAATAATAACTTAAATATTTAAGATGAAATTTTAATTTCATTTAAAAAAATATGTTAATAAAGTCTTTTATATAATAGTGACAATGCACTCAAGTCTCCACAAGTCCTTAAAAAGATGTAGGCAAAAAATGATGATTTCTTGTTTTGAAAAATGAATTATGTTTCTCGGCTTCAATATAGGTGTTGAAATCTGGAGACACTTTTAATCAATAGTCATGTTTAATGTGTCCCACCATGTGCTCTAGTCGTCCAATTACTTCTTCCAAAAAATCACACTTTCAGCTGATAAAACTCATAAATAAACTCTAGCCAAATAACTGTTTGAAGTAATCACACATAAGAAAAATCTCTTCCAAAAACACAATCCAGAATGAAAAAATGACCAAACATTAGGAAAGTGAAAAATTTTCATTTTAAATCAAATCCCAATATCTAAGGTTTCACGAAGGTAGCAAGCACAAAAAATTATGGATGTAGGGTAGCAATAATGTATCCATTCAACACAACGAAAACCTATATGAAAGATCAGTGCTACAATCATTGTAGTTTATTTATTTATTTATTTAGTAGTTTATTTAGTCACTTGTATTTAGTCATTTATTTGGTAGTTTATTTAGTAGTTTATTTGGTAGTTTATTTAGTCATTTATTTAGTATTTTATTTGGTAGTTTATTTAGTCATTTATTTAGTAGTTTATTTTGTCACTTTTATTTAGTCATTTATTTGGTAGTTTACTTAGTCACTTTTATTTGGTTGACCTTGTGATTTTACCTAGTGACTAAATGAATCACTTATTTAGTCATCTATACTTGTAAATTAGTAGAATATGATCAATTTTAGTCATACCAAAAGTTTTAGTGGTGTGATTAAAAGTTCTAGTCACGTAGTCACATATTTGCCAAAATGTACTAGTGATAATTTGACTAGTAGTGATTTTTCCTTTTTGCAAATTTGTCTGATTTTTAATCCTTCTGGTCATATCCTCATCTCTTGATTGTAGAAAAGTATCATATGCATAAAAATAAAATGGTTATTAAATTAGATGTGCTCAGTGTCATTCTCGATGGATGTCAACCCTATGTCAATCATCCTAGAAACATACTCTACATAATCAAAGGGCATAGATTTGTCACACTACATTTACAAAAAGTTCGAAGGAGAGAACACTACGGGGGTGGTGAATCAATGTTCTAAAATTTTTAACTTTATTTACCCAATTCACAAACCACTTAATGCATAAACTAAAAAGTAAAGTGCATGAACATAAAACAAATAAGCACACCACCATAACACATGAATTTTATCGTGGAAACCCTATAAGGTGAAAAACCATGGTGGGTATGACACCCACAAGCCAATACTCTGCAAAAATAATTGTCTTACAATAAGTTAAGAATGCACTTGCATTCAAGCTTACAACCTAGAGCTCACTACTCAATACAAAAAGGGCTACAACCCAATATAGAAAGGCTCACTACCTTACAAGGATCAATACAATGATATGGATGTAATGGACTAGCTAATATGGCATCTAACAATTCCTAATTACAGTTCCATGTAATTGCAAAATATAGATGTGAAACACTTTTATCACTGATTGCTCACTAACTTTGTTCTTCATTAATCAGTACCTTAGATCTGCAACTTCTACGAAAAATCTTGCATAAAAATTTCTTCAACACAACTAACATGTATTAACCATTATTTGCAACATCTTCAAAACTTAATTCCTCAATTTTATAATTTCACAATCTATAATTCGATCTCAAAATGTAAGCATAAAAACATTCTTGGGAAATGTAACCATTTTTCCCTTTACCGCCAAAAATAAAATTGAAATCTCAATTCAAATCAAGATAATCATTAATATATATTTGGTCATGTCTTCTTAACTGATTTAAACATTCTTTGACCATCAAAAACATTTTATCAACTTGCGCAATAAGATTTTTCACCATGTCGGTCTGTTCTAACTGTCAACCTTGGAAATCGATACTCAAAAGCATATAAATTCTACCCTTCCTAAGATATTACTAGGAAACTTTGGGATTAGCAATAATATACCTCAAATATGCTTCCCTTAGGTTTGTACCCAAAATATCAACCTAGTAGACTCCAATCCAAAAATTGTCTGCGTTGGAAGAACACTATATATTTTTGCTATGTGCTTCACCAAAATTCAATCTAACTTATGGTATGATCACCAGGTGAGTTGTGCATGTAGAATTAGGGTCTAAACACTACATTATTTCCATCAATGACAACAATCACCCTTGTCTTCAGTTTCTCTTTCAATCATGCCAACAATCTCCCACTTTGGAATTGATGACAACACTTGGTGAAAATTTTGCTAAGTGTCCCACAACAGAAATATGCACAACTTCAACACTCCAAAACGTTCATCCATAACTCCCCCTTAGACACACACAAACACACACGCGCTTGCGCGCACACACACACACACACACTTTTAGTAAACTTTTGTTACTTGCATATACTCCCCCTTTAACATCAATTGATGCAGGAGCATCTTGGGATCTTGGCAATCTTGCATTAACCAAAGAATACTTTGTTTCCAATTTCCAGTTTGTCTGTTGTTGAGTTGTTTCAACGTTCCTCAACTTTGGATCATTTTTTGTTGCGCACCTCATGGAGTGTTCGAGGAATCATGTTTTACCTTCACCTAGGTTCGCACCTCGATTAATTGCTTCACATTTGAGATATCTTGAATTTTTGGTGGGACATCTTTGTTCTTCACATTTCATGACTAGTTCATATTTTCTGATCTCGTGAAGGATTTTCCCTAACGATGAAGCTTCATGGTGTATATCTCAAGGATTTTACATGCTTGGTCAACCTACTTGTGGGTTCTCTCATCGTGATTTATAAATTTGTGAGAGATTCTTATGATTTAGGTCTTGACCTATAATGTAATATGTTTTCCTGTTCTTGGAGAATGTAATCTTTCTCAGGCTGACCTGATGCTTTCGAAGTCTTTATAAACTCATGCATTTGATCCCTTAGGGAGAAGTAGTATAGATTCGGTAGCTAGAACTATCAGTGTGAGCTTGAGATAGATAGTATACAAGGATAGCCTATAAAAGGTTCAAAAATAGGCTTATATGCCTGGAATGTAAGACTGTAGGTTGTAGATCCATTGTACTTGGTTCTTTGATAATAAGAAGGATTGATCTAGCTTATTTGTCAATCTTTTTGTGTTGCTTTCGTTGTGTGACTCTTTCTGCGAGGATTGGACTGAATTCTCAGAGGTTCCTCGTATCCTTGGCTGCACCAAGTGGTATCAAAGTGAGCTTTTGATCCTGTTGTTATAGATCGTGGTCCTTGAGTTGACGAAGTCCTGAATTTGATTGGTTATGCGGTGAAAGAGTGGGTATCTGACCCACAATTGTATAGGATTCTTGCAGGATGGCTCAAAGGGGAAATGCTAGAGGTGGAAGGGGAGATGCAAATCTAGCTATGTTGGATATGTTGAGACAGATTGCAACTAGATTAGATGTTGTTGAGATGACCCAGAGAAGAGGTTGATATATTGAAGATGTAAGTGATGCAGAGGAAGAAACAAATGAATAATTAGCTAAATAGGGTGAAGTACAACCCGAACCCGAACTTGAACAAGGAGATAATAGATTCATCAAAGCCCTGACTAGAGTTAATGCAAGACCACATTTCAATCCACTTGATTATCATGGTAACTTGGATTCAGATGAATTGCTTGATTGGATCACAGAGATGGAGAAGTACTTTAATTATGAAGGTACCGATGAAGATAAGAAGGTGAAGTATGCTTTCACAAAGTTAAGGGGACATGCATCATTATGGTGGGAACATTTGCAGACTGATAGACAAAGAAGGGGCAAGGACAAAATCAAATCATGGGATTAGATGGTCAACAAATTGAAGGCCAAATTATTACATGTTGATTATCAAGTAAGTTTTTTTAGGAAGTTGTAGAATCTAAAGCAAAGGGATCTTAGTGTGAAGGAGTATACCAAATAATTCTATATATTGGATATCATATCTGGACATACAGATAACAATGTTGAGAGGGTTGCAAGGTACCTGAATGGTTTGAGGACATCAATTCAAGATGAGATTAGTTTGGTTAGATTGCAAAGTGTAGAGGAAGCTTACCAATATGCCCTAAAAGATGAGGAAAATTGAATAAGAGACATGAACAAAGACAAAGAGGAAGAGGTGGAAGATCCCAAAGGGGTAGATCTTTTGGAGGAGGTAGATCTTTAGATCAGAGTAAAGGCAAGACATAAGAGAACTCATACCGAAGGAATGACAAAAATTTCCAGAGAGTTCAGGTGGATCAAGTAGCTACAAGAGAGATGATAAGAGAGTGTTTAGAGGAACATGTTTCAAATGTGGTGGTGAAGGACACCAAGCTTTTGAATGTCCTCAAGGAAATTTGAACAAGAAGACTGTGAACAATGGTCAAAATATTTTTGTGGAAGGAGAACTAAGTGAACCTTTGACTCGACCCAAAGATGGAGAAGCCATAATGATAAGGATAGTCTTATGTCATGAAGAAACACATCAAGAATCATTGCTGAGGAGAATTTTGTTCAAAACAAGATGCAAAGTTGAAGAAAAATGTTGCAAAGTGATCATTGATAGTGGAAGTTCAGATAACTTAGCCTTCGAGGAGTTGGTGAACAAGTTGAAGTTGGAGAGGTTGACACATTTGAAGCCTTATTAGATTGCATGGATAAAGGATGATCATAAGGTACTGGTAAGTGAACAATGCCCTGTAAAATTGAAGATAGGACCTTATCATGATGAATTTATTTGTGATATTATGTTTATAGATGTGTGTCATATCTTGTTGGGTAGACCATGGAAGTGTGATAGACAATATTTGCATGATGGAAGAAGGAATATGTATACTATTGTGGCTAATGATATGAAGCAAGTATTGTTACCCCTAGTTGAGACTCCTAAGAATGAGAATTGTACCATTGTCAGATTTTGTTTGGTTGAAGGAAGGGAACTCTTGGATGGTTTGAAAAGTGATAGTATGTGTTATCCTTTGATTCCTAAGAAGTGTGATTTAGGATCGGTAGAAGAACATCCTAAGGAGATCAGAGAATTACTAACTGAATATGAGTACATAATCTCTGATAATGTGCTTAATGGATTACCACCTATAAGAAGTATTAGTCATTACATGGATATGATTCCTAGAGCTAGTTTGCCTAATAAAGAAATAGATTAGATGACACTTGTAGAAAATAAAGAATTGAATAGACAAGTGCAAGAATCATTGAGGAAGGGTGTGATTAGAGAAAGTTTGAGTCCTTGTGTAGTACTAGCAATGTTAGCACCAAAGGAGAATGTATAATGGAGGAAGTGTATTGATTCCAGGGCTATTAATAAGATTACAATGAAGTGAAGGTTTCCTCTACATAGGATGGAGGCTAGAATGGATTGCTTGAGTGAAGCAAGATATTTTACAAAGATTGACCTAAAAAGTCAGAATCAGAGAAGGAGATGAATGGAAGACAGTGTTCAAGACAAATGAAGGATTATATGAATGGTTGGTAGTGTCTTTCAAATTGACTAATGCACTGAGTACTTTCATGAGGTTAATGAATGAAGTGTTGAAGAAATTATTGGTAAAGTTTGTGATTTTTTACCTTGACGACATTCTGATTTTCAGAAAGAGCAAAGAGGATCATTTGTTGCATCTGAAACAAGTATTGCAGAGATTGAGGGAAGAAAATTTGTTAATAAACATCAAGAAGTATTCTTTCACGAGAGAAGAAATAGTTTACTTGGGTTTTGTGATCTTAGAAGAGGGGTTGAAGATGGAGCTTGAGAAGGTTAGAGCAATTATTGAGTGGTCTATACCTGATAGTGTTGGACAGGTAAGATCATTTCATGGATTGGCCAGTTTTTACCAGAAGTTTATTAGGAATTTCAGTTTAGTTTGTAGTCCTATGAATGAGACAATGAGAATAGATAAGAAAATGTTTAAGTGGACACATGGAGCACGAAAGATTTTTGATTTGTTGAAACAAATGGTGATTGAACAACCCGTGTTAGCTTTACTAGATTTCAGTAAGGTATTTCAAGTGGATTGTGATGCAAGTGAAAATTTAATTAGAGCAGTACTAACTCAAGAAGGAAGACCGATTTCTTATTTCTGTGAGAAGTTGAATGATGCCAAGAGAAGATATTCAGTTTATGATCATGAGTTTTATGCCATAATTCAAGCCTTGAAAAAGTGGAGACATTACTTCTTGCCTACAAAATTTATGTTGTAAATTGATCATCAAGCATTGCAATATTTGAAAAGTCAAAGTAAGTTGAATCAGAGACATATGAGATGGGTTTAATTCTTGCAGAGTTATACATTTGTATCGAAGCATGTGAGTGGGAAGTCAAATAAGGTTGTTAATGCTTTGAGTAGAAGAATAAATTTGTTGACATAGATGAAAATTGAAGTGCTAGGATTTGATGAGTTGAAGACCTCGTATGAGGATGACCATAATTTTGCATGACCTTTGAAATCTTATAGAGAACCTATTATAGTAGACCAAAGTAAATGGTTGAATTATTTCATTCAAGAAGGTATGTTGTTAAGAGGAATTCAGTTGTGTATACCTAGAAGTTTAATGAGAGATAATTTGATCAAGGAAAAGCATTGTGGAGGATTAGCTGGACACTTTGGAATTGATAAGACATTGGCTTTGGTGAGTGAGAATTATTTTTGGCCTCAGATTCATAAGGATTTAAGGAAATTTGTTAAGAATTGTAAAACTTGTCAAGTTGCTAAGGGAAGTAGTCAGGACACTGGATTTTATACGCCTTTGATAGTTCCAACTAGACCATGGGAAGACATCAGCATGGATTTTGTACTTGGATTATTGAAGACCCGAAGAGGAAATGACTATATATTTGTGGTAGTGGATATATTTTCAAAGATGGCTCATTTCATACTTTGTAAGAAGAAAACAAATGCATTACAGTAGCAGATTTGTTTTTCAGGGAAATTGTGAGATTGCATGGGTTACCAAAGAGTATAGTTTCAAACCGGGATAGTAAGTTTGTTGGTTAATTTTGGACAACACTTTGGAGGAAGATGAATATGGACTTGAAGTTTAGTTCTACATTTCATCCACAAGCATATGGACAAATAGAGGTAGTGAACAGAAGGTTGGGTAATTTGCTAAGATGTTTGGTTAGAGAAAAGATAGGGAATCAGGATTTAGTTCTCGCACAAGCAGAGTTTGCACATAATAAATTAGTTAATAGAAGTATAGGGAAGACACCATTTGGGATAGTGACTGGCATGAATCCTAAATGAGTATCAGAATTGAGGAATATCAGTCATGAAGCCAAAGGAATGCAAACGTAGAAGAATTTGCAGAACACATGAATGAATTACACACTCAAGTAAAACAACATTTAGAAGATATGAACCAAAAGTATAAGGAAAGACCAGACATGAAGTGAAGACATATGGAATTTGAAGTAGGAGATGAGGTGATAGTTTATCTAAACAAAGGTATATTTCTAGTTGGAACATATAACAAGATAAAGATGAGGAAGTTCAAACCGTGCAAAATTTTGAAGAGATTTGATTCAGAAAATGCATATGAACTGGAGTTACTAGAGGACATGGACATATCACGTATTTGAATATTGCAGACTTGTATGAGTATCATGAATCATATTTTTGTGAAAGGGATGAAACATATGTTAAGAAGTAGTATCCTAAGAAGCAGATGGATGAGATAGAAAAGTTTTTGGATAGTAGAATTGGTAGGAGCGCAAGAGGCAAATAATACAAGGAATATCTTGTGAAATGGAAAGGCAGACTAGTTGAGGATTCTTCATAGATTTCTTAGGCTGAGGTTGAACATCTTAGTTTTCCTTTATCCCTTGGAAAGTGAGAGACTCACTTGTCATATAGGAGCATCTTGGGATCTTGGTAATCTTGCATCAACCACAAAAAAAAATTGTTTCCAGTTTTTCTGTTGCTGAGTTTCTTTCAGCGTTCCTCTAGTTTGGACCATTTGTTGTTGCACACCTCATGGAGCGTTCCAGGAATCATGTTTTACCTTCACCTAGGTTTGTACTTCGATTGGTTGCTTCACATTTGAGATAACTTGAATTTCTGGCGGGACATCTTTGTTATTCATGTTTCAGGGCCAGTTCATGTTTTCCGATCTCGCGAAGGATTTTCCTAATGAACGAAGATTTATGGCACATATATCAAGGATTTTACATGCTTGGATAACCTAATTGTGGGATTTTTTGTCATGATTTATCAATTTGTGAGAGATTCTTATGATTTAGGTCCTGACCTATAATGTAATATGTTTTCCTATTCTTGGAGAATGTAATCTTTCTCAGGTCAACCTGATGCTTGCAAAGGCTTTATAAACTCATGTAATTTATCCCTTAGGGGCATGGATAAGTAGTATAGCTTTAGTATCTAGAACAATCAGTGTGAGCTTGTGATAGATAGTATAAAATGATAACCTATAAAAGGTTCAAAAGCATGCTTGTATGCCTGGAATGTAAGACTAGAATTCAGATCCATTGTACTTGGTTTTTTGATAATAAGGACTGATATAACTCATCTCTCAATCTTTTTGTGTTTCTTTCACTGTGTGACTCTTGCTGTAAGGATTGGACTGCCTTCTTTGACGTTCCTCCTATCCTTGGTTCCACCATAAAAAAGGGACCATCCACCATACCAAAATTGCACCCAAAAACTATATACTAGACATATATATGTTGTATATGTACATACAAAAGCTTCATACCTACAACATTGAGAAGATATCTGCATAAATTGTAGGTCAGTATCACTTCCCTGTTTGAGATTGATCAACATAGAAATGTGTCCATTGAACAAGTATGCATTTTCTCCTACCTTCTGTAGGTTGACTAGGGCTGAAGAAACTAGGGCTTCTTGTGTTTCCTTTAGTGCACTGAATAAAGTGTAAATTTTGGGGGCCAATAAGCATCGCATTTTCTTGAGCTTCCCTATGATTTTGTCCTTTTATTTCTTCAAACCCCTAGTCTTGTTGAATAGAGGTAGGAATTGACCTTCCGGGTCAAATGTGAAAGTTGCTAAGGGATCAAATGTTTGATAAATTTGCTCAACCTTCTGCTCACACTCCTTAATCTGCCTATCTACTCCATCAACAAATTTTGACACATGGAGCAATGATTTGTAGATACTTACTCCTTCATTCAGAGCAACTTGAATGTTCTTGATGTTGGTTTCCATTACAACTTTGTCATAGGCTATGGAAACCTTGATATCATTAAACCTCCTCTCATCAATTTCTTTCCTTATATTAACTTAAACAACCCTCTCAAAAGATTCAAACTGTGAACTTATCTCACTAATTAACCTCTTGAATTGATTAAAGGGATTGTCTAGAATATTCCTAACATGTGAAGGTACCAACTTCTCTAATACATCCAATGCTTCTATCATCAATTTGTTGTCCTCTAGGTGACACTTCAACATTTATTCCTTATCTTGTGCTTTATAAAATTGTGAAAACTTGAACTTTTGAATAGGGGTGAGAGTTGATAAGTCCATTGATCCTTGGGGTAACTCAATATCAAGTGGAGTTGTATCCAACCCATGAAATCCTTCACTGTTCGTGCAGTGTCTCTTTCCTGCAACACTTTTTTGTCCTTTTCAACAATGTCAACCTTTCTTTTTACTTCTACATTTGGGTCTTCAATAGACATTGGAAGCACTGTGTTTAGAGGATAAATTATCTCTATATGTGAAACCTTTTGAGATTATGCTTCTTTTTCCTTCTATTTCTCTACATCCTTCTCTTTCTTTGCCTCTTTTTCCTTTTCTACCTCTTTCTCCTTCTCTTTTTTAGGTTTGTTTCCTATTCTGTCTTTACGGATATCCATTCCAATGCTAGATTGCTCAGTCGTACCTTCTAGGATATCCATTGCATCATTATCTATCTCTGCAACTGGTATTTTAGGTACTTCCACATCATTTACTCCAACAACAATAATTTCTTTGTGTCTCACTTCTTCTTGCAGTTCCACCTCCTTATCTTGAGGAGTATCATCAGTGGGAATACCAAATTTAGGTGTGGAAGTGCTTGCATCTTGATCTTTTGGAATGACTTCATATTTTTTATTATCAAGAAATGCACACAATATCTTTTCAGTTTCATCATACAAGTCGTCAACTTGCACACCGTGAATTTGTTTATTCTATGTTTACTTCTAAATTCTTTCTCTATATCCTTAAGAGTTTGTTTCATTTCTTCATTTTCAATGACCGAACATATCAGATCAGTTAACACTTTCTCCCTTAGTCTCTTATCTTATGTTATTGCATATTATTTCCTTGCATCCAAAAGATTATATAGACTGTGTTGGTACCTCAGATGCAATCTCTATAAGAGATTTCTTTAATATATACAGGTATCGGATCCCTACCTCCTCAACTACTCTCCTTTATTCATTACTAAACTTATCATAGAATTTCATTATAGACTTCAAATTTCCATGTGAAGTGATACTCTTAACTACATCATTGCCAGACATTCCATGCTTGTTTGATTCAAAATGAGTTTTCTTACTTACTTTCTCTATTTCACTGGAAGGTTTGGGATTTGATGGTTGTGAGGGAGTCTTCCTCTATCTTTTGAATATCTTTATTGCTTTATTAGACTTAGTAGCTTCATCATCAACATCCTTAATTATTACTTCTTCTTTCTTCTTCTTGACCTTTTTCTCTTCTTTCTCCTTCACAACTCTCATCTTCTCAGTTGGCTTCCTCTCTGCAATTTTCTTGACCTCCTTCACCTCTAATTTCTTTTATGTTGACTTATTCTCCTCATCTTTCCTCTTGACCTCTTTGATTAAGGGTGTTCTCTCTATTTCCTTGACAGTTGGAGATGATTTGACCTGTTTGATAGTTGCGCTTTTTGTGTGCCTGGATGTAGAAGGTGTGGGATTAGAACTAGTGCCTTCAATTTCAACAAGTTTCTCTGTAGTACCTTGTTCTCCTCTATCTTTAGCTTCCTACAACTATTTGGGAGTGATACCCATAGATTTGAATAAATTTTCCACTACATTTCTCACTTTCCTCTTTGAAATTGGAGTTTGGAACTTCATATGAAGATTAAGGCTCTTCTCCTTGTAGGTTCCAAATCTTTCTTTAGTTTTGTTGTTTGGGTTCTTCAAAAGATCATCAACGTATAATGTTAATATTTGTTCATCCACCTCATAGCCCCTAGGAATAATCCATGAGGTCCTAGGTTCCACTTCCTCCTTTAAACATTGGTCAGTATCCAACATAAAGTAGATGGTGCCTTCATACTTCTCTACAGCTAATTTAGGGATCCTATCCGTAGAGTGCATCATCTTTTGAAATTTTTAAAAATATCCCCAAATAAATCCAACTCTTGTAGTTTCATCCATTCTATATATTAGCTCCCTTTTTTGTTCTGCATCTGGCTTATGAGTTGCCCAATCAAGTGTCCTTATACCTGGAAATTGCTTCATAAAGTAGAAAAATAGATAGAAGATAAGAGTACAAAATTTGAAGGTGTTCATTTTTTCCTCCTTTATCTTCTCTAGGTTCTCTAACAATTGAAGTTTTATGGTCTCACATAGATCATACCCCTTGTTCTCCTTCAACATCTCATAGGCAGTGTAAATTGCAGTTGTGGACACAAAATTGTCCTTACTAGAGTGATAGACTTTGTACCCAACAACCATTGTAGAAAATTTCACATCATCTTCAATAATATCATGAATTGTCATTCCTCTCTTGTCGATTTTTGCTCCTATGGAATAAAGAACTATGTCCTTCTTGATAGATTTGAGCATGGGAAATTTTTCGGATGCCCACAACCAGTCATAGTTTGAATTGCCTCTTTAGTGATCTTGAAAGGCCGAGCATGAGTTAACCACATAAACTCTCGATGAATTCTGCTCAAAACATATCGTATCCACTCAATATCTTCTATCAATGGAAACCTAGCAAACTAATCAAATTTCTTCTTTGCCAGGACTTGGGATTCTGATTTCACTCTATAGTTTGAATCACTTAGTTTTTCGTTAAACAAATCCTTCAACTGGTTTATTCTTAGGCCTTCAATTTGATAATGGATGTATGTCCCAGTGTCTTTGTAGTGTAAAACCCCATATGGCACATTTAAAAATGAACCCTTCTGATCTACCTCAATGGCCTTGTAAGAGTGTTTCTTAAGTTGTTGGTGTGGCCTATCCTTGACATCAACAATTTGTAGAGTATCCATTTTGAAAGTTCAAACTTGCAAAGATATGTGTACATAAAATACCTCTTTGCTGAACTCGGGTTTGCTCGGGAATTGCTTGAACAATCACTTAGTTGCTTTCATCTTGATGAAAATTGCCTTCTAAGCTCCTTAATCTCATTCTCTTGAATGTAAAGTGAGAAATGAGACTCAAGATTTCTTTTGTATCCTACTTTTCCTAATTCTTTGTTGTAATAAATGTTGTGTGTCCTAATTTCTTCTCAAACCCTTTATTCATTGTCTATCTCTCAGAAATCAGTTGTGCACCTCCAAATATGTCAAATTTCTTCGGTTAAGACTCCATAACCTCGGTACTAATTCGCTACAGATTATCCATGCCTAAAATATTCAAGCATCAACATTTTTTTTTTTTTTTTTTT
>MU225325.1:6375342-6386850 GCA_018584345.1 Thuja plicata | reverse complement strand
GGTGTCTAAACCCGGTTTTGCTTGACGAATCCGGAATTGCAATTTAGAGAAACAAACAGCGGATTTGCAAAAATGAGAAGTGTCACTCCCAAAAATGGGAAGTGTCACTCCCAATTCCGTGAAACAAACGGGGCCTAATGGAAAGTTAAACCAGTGCTCAGATATGGATGGTGATTTTTCAACAAAACTTCAGTAGCTTCAACCTTTATAAGGGTCTTTCTTTATTTGATCAAATGCAAAAGCTTGGTGATGAGTTGTGGAAAGTGGCTATGGAAAGTGGCTATTGAGGAATTTTTAGTGTTATTTTACCTTTAAGAAACCATAATTTTTTCCAAAATTTAAGGTTCCTATTGGAGTTGATGAAAACTATCAACCCACATCTCCCAAGAATCACCTGCATGCAAACACCTGTCACAGAAAGCGAGGAGCCAAAAGGCTATGGAGGCCAAAAACACTAGATTTGTGGAAGAAGAGACATTATGTGCAAACAATGGAGAAAACCCTCAATGCAATATCATCCTCAAAATAATGAATTACCCACAATGATATTTTAACCAAAAGTGTTGAATTAATAACTCAATAATGGAATGATTACAAAATATAAAGAGATCAAACCTTATAAAGGTGATTGAAACCCTAAAGGGGTGAAGAAACCTAGGTTGCATGCAAAATTAATAAAAGAATTAATTATAACATCTCTAAAGTTTAGCTTAAGTGAAATAGAGATAATAAGTGACTTAATAATTAAATCAAGATGACTTAATTAATAATCGGAATCACTTTATTACTCTAACACCCCCCCTTAAGATAAACTTAGGGAGAAGCTAAAAACCTAGAAACAACTACCAAAAGAAGGAAATGGGGCCCGACAACAAGGCCTGATCAAGTACCCAAGTACAAAAAATCTCTGTAAAGAGGAGAAAAGGGAGAAAACCCAGTGGGAAAACCCCTCTCTGAAAAGAGAAAAAGCCTAGTGATGGACTAAAGAAGCCTCCAAACTAGAGAATGCCCCAGAAAATAGGAACAAAGAAAGAACATGTAGAACACCTCTGAAGCAGAAAGTTGCAAACACTGTCAAAAAATAACTGTTGGAACCTCCACTGTAATAGAACATGATCAGGTAGAAAAGACTGTAAACAAAGCCTGAAGAGTTGATCAATCGAAGATGGAAGGATGCCTCTAAAAAAGGAAATGAAAGAGTGTCCATATGGTAAATTATCCATCTCACCGAGATGCATAGGTACCTAGCCACTGCATCCGCCTAGTACATAGGAACAAATACTGAATACATAGATCACTTCATCGAACCAAGGAAGCATTTAGAACCAATAGGAGATACCCCCTAGAATGCTAAGTAGGAAGAGGCATGACAGGTACACTAAACCAAACTGCCAAGAACAACTGCATGACGAAGAACCAGGAACATAGAAAGTGCTAAAGAAAGTACAAACACATATAAATGATGGTGTCGTCGAAGGATCACTCTCTTGACACACATAATGAGGCTAATGTCGTGGAAGGAACACTCACTTTACAAAGGTAGATGGCAAACAAGGGAAACATCAAACCCCCCATGACACTTTATTATGTAGTGTGAGTACAAACAGACACAAAATGTGCAACATCCCAAGCATGCAAGATGACACTTTATCTCAGTGCGTTTCTAAAAAATGATATAGAAAAAGATGTATACAATATCTAGAAAGGAAACGATCCTAGGACTTGAAACATCTAAGATATCCACCAAAATTTCATAAAGAAAAAAACTGAATAAAAGATTCCTCGAGCAAATTTTGGGTGTGAGACCTAGAGAAAAAGGAGAACAGAACCAACTTTTTGATGCCATGCTGAAGTCAAAAAAGGGAGTCCGGAGGAGGAAGATATGGCGACCGGAGTACAAAATGGAACTCTGACTTTGACTAACGAAAACCCTGCAAGACGGTAAAATCAGATA
The DNA here is from genome assembly GCA_018584345.1 of Thuja plicata. Classification (NCBI taxonomy): domain Eukaryota; kingdom Viridiplantae; phylum Streptophyta; class Pinopsida; order Cupressales; family Cupressaceae; genus Thuja; species Thuja plicata. Next base: position 6,384,896 of record MU225325.1, on the reverse strand, counting down.
ACCAAACCTGAAAAACCAGATCGGCCTAGAAACCAGCTTTCTGTCGATATCTTGTTTGGCGCAAAACGCCTCGGTATGCTCAAGATATGAGCGAAAAACCAACAGTACCCCTAAAAAGGCACAAAAAATGAGCCTAGCTGCTCTCTGGTGGCTCTGCGAGTAGAGGTGGCGCTGCGGTGGCGGAAAAGGGTGGCGTCTCTGGTGGTTGGTGGCGCAACAAGCGATGGGCGAGCTTCGCGCTCTGTGGCAAGCTCCAGGGTTGGCTTGCCGAGGTCTGGGCTCGGCAGTAGGGGTGGGACCCACACAACAAAAAAAACAAAAAAAAATTCCTTTTTTATGCATAAAAAAATACATAAAAATATCATTTTCTCTCTCGTCCATGCAATCGTGCATGAATTTCAAGGTGGCGTCAAAATTGAGGCAACACAAAAATCGAGGCAACGTCAAAACTGAGGCAAATTTTTGCCTTGTAAAGCGTGCCAAGGGTCGTGCATGTAAAAACGGGACCCAAATTTCAACTTTGTCCAAATAGGACGTGCCTTATATGAAAATAGGGGCTTTGGGGCATTCTGGACGCGATCATGAGGTGAGTTTGTGCCCACAGTGCTCCGAAAAATGTCTCCACCCCAAATCCACACAACTTTTCACAGAAAACCTCTCAAAAAACTAGATCTAAAGGGCAAGACCAAAAAAATCTCATGAAGAGAACATGGGCATGAAAGGGTAGAGCTTTGATACCATATTGGAGTTGATGGAAACTATCAACCGACAACTCCCAAGAATCACCTACATGCAAACACTTGTCACAAAAAGAGAGGAGCTAAAAGGCTATGTAGGCCAGAAACAACAGATCTGTGGAAGAAGAGACATTGTGTGCAAACATTGGAGGAAACCCTCAATGCAATATCATCCTCAAAACTATGAATTACCCACAAAGATATTTCAACGAAAAGTGTTAAAATAATAACTCAATAATGGAATGATTACAAAATACAAAGAGATTAAACCTTATAAAGGTGATCGAAACCCTAAAGGGGTGAAGAAACCTAGGTTGCATGAATAATTAATAAAAGAATTAATTATAACATACCTAAAGTTTAGCTTAAGTGAAATAGAGATAATAAGTGACTTAATAATTAAATCAAGATAATTTAATTAATAAGTGGAATCACTTTATTACTCTAACAGTTCCAACATGGGGTTATCTTTGGAGGGCATGAAGTTTTACAGAGACTAGAAGTACTCTAAACTCGCAGTGCAAAAAATTCCCAAATAAGAGGAACAACAAGAAAAGTTTGAGCGCAAATCAAAGTGTTGCTATGACACAAAGATCATAAAGCCCATTTGGAGATACGTGCTAAGGGTAATTATGGAATATGTTACCCTTTATGGTGGCTTTACTAGGGCCTTTGGGCATCATTTCATTTTGATGAATCATTTTAGGTTTTATTCTAGGGTTTCTTTCCCCTACTTTTTGCACAACTTTTTGATGTCTTCCCTTTCTGCAAGTATCAATGACTATAGGGAGAATCCAAGAAAGTACCCTATGTTACATGAGGGTTTTCTTGTTTTAATTGATGATCAATTTAGCGATCTCCCTACCCCTTCTAATTTCATTCTTGTCTCAGAAGGGGTGGATACCAATATGGGAAAATCAAGGGATGAGTCAAAGTGGGAAGAGTACTTAGATATTGAGGTGGAAACATTTTCCCCCTCCAAAAAACCTAAGAGGGAGGTCAAACCTAAGAAGGTTGTCAAAGCACCTGTTGCTAGAGGAAAGGGTAAGAGGAAAAATGTTGTTTCCTCCAGCTCCACTTCCACTTCTAATACTGCTGATATGGGTAAGTCTGCCCCCCTTTCTGGAGTCTCATAATAAAGGGAAGAACAAAGACAAAGGTGTGGTGAAGAGTCTTGAAATTACTGTTCATCCCCCTCCTAGCCCTGGTCTTCATATTTCCACCCCTTTCCCTGCTTCTAGCGAACATCTCTCGGGTGAAGTGGGTGTGGCTAGTGCTAAGCCTGTAGGGAACCTCAATGTTGTTCTCTTTGGTGTGGAGCGCGAGCAACTGTCTAATGTCCTTGGTTTGGACAAAGATAATGCTTTAGGCTCCTTTAGTATGTTCAAGTGATTTTTTCCTGATCTAAAGGAAGTTCAAGTGAAACAGAGAGCTATGAGTAGTAAGATGGAGGTGTTGGAGTCCTTAGTGTTGAGTAAGAGCAACGGGGAGGATCCTACAACTTTTGGCCAACAAGTTTGCTTCATTCAGTGGTTAGAGGTTGAAAAGAAATCGGTTGCTAACTGCCTCTCCAAAACCTTCAAGCCTATTAAGAAGCTCAAGGAAACTTACGAGGCAAGGATTGCTAAGGTTGAAGAGGATGCCAAGAACATTCAGGTTTCCCTATAGACAATTATGTCTCACAACCACAAGATTATTAAGAACATTGTTGCAACGATGAAGCTGATGGTGGACAACTTGGACAAAGTGTAGTGGGAGAAGGCGGTGGTGGACCTAGAAGCTGACAATGACAAAGGCCAGGGGGACTCTGGGCCTAGCAAGAGAACCAGGGGAAACCTTAAGAATAAATCCCAATAGCCCTCTCTTGATCTGCATAATTTGAAGAAAGTGGCTTTGAACACGAACCAAGTGGAAGATGAGGTCACTGAGACCCTCAGGAACCTGGCTTAGCTGGTGTTCCTCCTTGCTGGTTTCAGGTTTTTTCTGCTAGCCTCTATTTTTTTTGCTAATCTTTGGTTGCTGCTATTCTTGTGTTATCTGTTGCAGCCTTGTTTGTCTTAGTTTTCTTTGGTGATTATAATGTCTTATCTAATTATATGTAAGAATCCTTTGTAAAAAGTGTTCTGGGTCCCTTCAAAACCTATTTTTTCTATAATAAAAAACAAAATAGGTTAGCTATTTTAATAAAATGACACTCCAAGTAAAGGTATTTTCTGCCAAAGAAATAATGAGCTATTCATAACTAATTGTCTTGATAACTATCTCTACAAATACCAATGACATCTATGATTCGTAATGCTTATGAACATTAATCTCTATTCTAAATAGCTTTTAACATCCAACAATTAAAAACCACCTTCTACTTAAGTGACTAACAAGTCATATTTGGGACCCATTAAGAGGAGTATAGCCCAATGTAGAAAGGATTTAAAATCATTGGGTTCTAGTGCGGAGGAGAAGCTGAATTTTGGTGGGGCTTCAATTGAGAATCCGGTGAATTTAAAGGTTGGGTAAGTGTTGCAAGATAGCATAGGATGTCTAGTGTAGAATTAAATGGGGTGTTTTGTAAATTGGAAATTAGCGGTGATTTAGAAACAAGTTAGAGCTTAGAGCTTAGAGCTTTAAATTTTCCTTTTTCTTAAATCACTTATTGTTATAGAATTTAAAATTAGGTGATTAACTTCTTAGCTAATTAAGGGGCATTACTTCCAAGACTTTCCATAGGAGATAGTGCAGATGTTAATGATTGAGCTAATTTAGCATTCTTAATAGACCATGACTGAGCACATTAGGGTGATATATTGACTAATAATTGTTATGAGTAGTTAAGAAGTTATAATTCTTAAATTGGATTAATACCAATTTAGGGGTGTTATACACCTTGGTATGAGGGACATGTTTAGTAAAGTGCTTGGTTTTGATGGTGGGAGGTTTCACACAAGCATATGGCAATTTCGGTGGCTTTTCTCTATATTGTGTAGTTGTTTCTTTGTGTCATAGGTGTTACCATTGTTTTGTAAGGAGGTTTTTTTTTGTATGGCTATGTTACCAGGTTTGTCTACTATAAGATTTAATACGAGTCTAGTTTACACCAGTTAAGATATGGGTCTGGTTTGCCCCTGAGTTTGACAAAATATTTACAAGGTATATGCTAAGAAGGGGAAGACAAATTGATATAAAATATCATGTATAGTGGAGTACGATGTCTCCTCTAGCAGAGTACAATAGCTCTTGTAGTAAATAGTTGGGTGGATGAAATGTAGAGTGACTACATTTTAATTTTATTATACTACCATATAAAATTTAAATTTTTTTAAATTATATTCTTAAATAATAAGTATATTAAATTGAATATATTTAGTATTTGTAATATTTATATAAATATACTTTAATATTTTAAAATTTATATAAGTATATTCAATTAAGTATATTTTAGTATTTATATTAATATTTTACTCTATTTATATTCTAAATTTTTAAAATTTATATAAGGTGAATTTTATTAGAATTTGTTTTTGAAAAGTTTCTTTTGTTTATATGTGTAAACACACACATATGATTGCTACATGTTTTGTTGACACAAGGAGGGATAATACTTGGCCAAAGGCACTCCCAAGCACCAAGCCAGCTTGCAGATACACAACTCGGAAGCTCAAACACAGAGAATGAGAGAAGGAATACAAATACTTGTCATTAATTCATCGAACTTCATACATGTCAGACTGTAAGACCTTCCCGATTACAGCCAATACAATCTAAAAATATTACAGAACAATCCTCATACATGCGAGATCCACAAAGCCTGGATCCCCAAAACTACCATCCAAAACTCTTCCTAAACTAAGAACAAAACACAACATTTATACAAGAGGCTACCGAAAAGATCGGCCCAAAAGATCCTAAAGATCCAGCATAGGAGAGAGAAATGACCCAGATTTAGGTACACACGCATCCCAATGAGAGATCCCAACATTAATTATGTGACCAAATTTAAATGTAGATGTTGGCTTGAAGATCCAACAAAAGAAAACACACTCGGTGAGATAGGAAACAAGAAACCACCAAGCTACTGAGACGGTTCAGTGAAACCACACCAAGAACAGTAACCAAGTTCAGTCGGTGAAACGAAATTAGAACCTTCAACCGAGAACTCTAGAATAGTTACCGAATAGTTTATCGTAAGTCTCCAACAAGCTACCAAGCTCAAAGAAAACATATTTCTGGTTGACACAGGATTTGCATGAACCCAAGATGCTCCTACATCAGACACCTGGGGTTGAAAAGAATGATTCTATGAATCATGAGTAAGGCACAACCTGAGATGAATCCAACTCAAATTGAGAAATCCATGTAGAGTCTTCAATCGGTCTGTTCTTCCACTTTACCAAGTATTCCATGTAATCCTTTTCTCATGTGCTTCTGCCAATTCTTTGTTCCAAAATCTGTTCAACTTCTTCTATCTGCTGCTTAGGATAATCACTCAGAACTGTCACTTCTTCGTCAGGTTTATGATTCTCATAGAAATCTAAAATATTAAATATAGGTGATATATCCATGTCATCGGGTAACTCTACTTCATAGGCATTTCCACTGTCAAACTTCCTCAATATCTTGCAAGGAAAAAATTTCTTCATCTTTAATTTACTATATGTTCCAACAAGAAATTTGCCTTTCTTCAAATGAACCATCACTTCATTGCATACCTCAAAAATCTCATGTCTTCTTGATCTATCTACACTATCCTTGTATTTCTGATTACTTTGCTCCAACTTATGTTTCACTTCCTCATGCAATGACTTCATAAACTCAACAAATTCTTCTCCTTCAGCACTCCTCTTCTCTTCTCCAACAATATCTTTCAAGTCCGATATACCTCTTAGTTGTATGCCAGTAACAATATGAAAAAGTGTCTTGCTAGTACTCCTATTTACTAAATTATTATATGCAAACTCTGGTTGTGGTAACATCAAATGCCAATTACTTAGTTTGTCTCCAACTAAGCATCTCAACAGGTTACCCAAACTTTTGTTTACAACCTATGTTTGTCCATCAGTCTATGGGTGAAATGTAGAACTATGCTTCAACTCAGTGTCCAACTTCTTCCAAAGAGTTTTCAAAAAATATCCAACAAACTTATTGTCTCAATCAGAGATGATACTCCTCAGTGATCCATGTAATCTGATAATTTCCTTGAAGAAAATATCTGCTATATGCTCTCCATCTGATGTTCTCCTACATGGTATAAAATGTGTCATCTTGGAAAATCTATCCACAACAACAATTATGGAATCATTACCTCTTGTTGTCCCCAATAAGCCAAGAACAAAATCCATGCTGATATCACTCGAAGGTTTCTCAGGAATAGAAATTGGTGTATACAATCTGCTATTCTTACTTACTCATTTTGCAACTTGACAATCTCCACAACTCTTTATAAATTTATGAACATCCCTATACAATTGATGCCAAAATTACCTTTCCTTAAGTAAACTCAATGTCTTATCAATGCCAAAATGTCCAACCAAACCACTACTATGCTTCTCCTTTATCAAATTAATTCTCATTGATCCTCTCAGTATACATAATTGAATTCCTTTGAACAACATATCTTCTTGAATGAAATAGTATTCAAACCTATTCGGTTGATCTGGAATAGGTGCTCTGCACATTCTCTATGGCTCAGAAAAATTAGGGTCAGTTTCATACAAATTCGCAATATCATCAAAACCAAGAACCTCAATTCTCATTTCAGTCAACAAAGATCTTCTACTCAATGCATCAACAACTCGGTTGGATACTACACTCTTATGTTTTATCACAAATGTGAAATTGTTCAAATACTCAACCGATTTCATATGTCTCTGATTCAACTTATTCTGGCTACCCAAATAATATAAAGCCTTATGATCAGTATATAACACAAATTCACTCGACATCAGATAAAGTCTCCATTTCTTCAGAGCTTGGACAATAGCATAGAATTACTAATCATACACAACATATTTCCTTTTAACATCATTCAACTTCTCACTACAGAAAGCAACAGGTTTATCTTCTTGACTCAACATAGCTCATATTGCACTGCCACTTGCATCACATTCAACTTGGAATACCTTATTGAAATCAGGTAAGGCTAATACAAGCAATTCAACAGCCATTTGTTTCAAAGTCTCAAAACTCTTATCAGCTCCATGTGTCCACTTGAATTCTCTCTTATCTCCTCTCATTGTCTCAGTCATAGCATTACAAATTGAACTGAAATTTCTGATCAATATTTCGGTAAAAACTTGCTAACCCATGAAATGGTCTTACCTCACTTACATTCTCAATTGTAGGCCAATCAAGTATAGCTTAAACCTTCTCAGGATCCATCTTCAAACTATCTGCTGAAATCAAAAATCCTAAATACACAAGTTCTTCTTTCATGAAGGAACACTTTTTCAAATTAATCAGCAGTTTTTCCTCCTTCAATCTCTGCAATACCTATCCAATGTGCAACAAATGATCTTCTATGGTCTTACTGAATATCAAAATGTCATCCAAGTACACAATCACAAATTTACCCAAGAATTTCTTCAAAACCTCATTCATGAACCTCATAAAAGTACTCAGTGCATTAGTTAAACCAAACGGCATAACCAACCATTCATACAAACCTTCTTTTGTCTTGAAAGCAGTCTTCCATTCATCACCTTCTCTGATTCTGATATCATGATATCTAATCTTCAAATCAATCTTGGTAAAATATTTTGCTCCACACAAACAATTCATTATATCATCCATACTTGGTATAGGGAACCGATACTTAACTATTATCTTGTTAATAGCTCTTGAATCAGTACACATTCACCATTATCCATTCTTCTTAGGTGCCAACACATCTGGCACTGCACATAGACTCAAACTTTCTCTGATCAAACCCTTCTTCAACAACTCATGAACTTATTGGTTGAGTTCCTCATTGTCAGTTGGTGTCAATCAGTGTGGTGTCTTGTTTGGCAAACTAGCTCCAAGATTCAAATCCATACAATGACTAATATTTCTCATCGGTGGCAAACCATCAGGTACATTATCTGAAATGATCTCCTTGTACTCGGTGAGGAACTTCTCAACTTCTTCAGAAACTTTAACTTTTATTTTCTCACTCGGTTTGTTAGGAATCAAAGCATAACATACATCTATTAGAATAACTGAGAGGGGGCGGGGTGAATCAATTGTTTCCCAATTATCCTATAGTCCCAATTTCTTCTAGATGTATTTAACAACAATCTCAAACATATAAATAAACTTGGTGAAGTGTAAAATGTATCTTTAAACTTTAGTCCAATACTGTTTACCGAGTGTCAGTAAATTAATAATGTGATTACCGATCAATGTAGATAAAGTAACGTGTAAACCAAAATAACAATTCACAACAATCATACACATTGAAACATAGATTTTTAACGTGGAAACTCTGCTAAGGGAAAAACCACATAGGACTGGTAACCCAAAATATTTGATTCTTCTGAAGTGAGCTCGGTTAAGAGCCAACCATGTTAAAGGTTACAATGCACACTGTTAAATGTGATCTGGTTAGATGATTTAAAACTAATAGTTCTCTCTTTACCAATCATTCACTATGGGGTCAACAATAAAACACTCAACATTGATTGAAATGTCATAATAAAGGCTTTCACTTCCTACTCGGTTAAAATATTTATCTGTAACGGTGGTTAAACTGATACAGTAATGATCTGATTCAAATACAACTCTGCTTGCAGATTTTCAGATTTATGCTAAGTACATAATACCTCTGATCAATTTGTTCACTTCTGTTCATTTGATTCTTCATACTTTGTTCTGCTCGGTAATGCTCTTTCCTCTGTCACTCGGTAATGTCTATAGAAAATGCTTGGTTCTGTCTATAACCAGTTTGATCAGTCATGCATAAACTTTGTATGTGTGCGCATCAGGTGTGATTCAAAATGAATCTCTTGTCTCTTATATAGACATCATAACTCATTTAATTTCCATCCTTTAGATTTTTCCGCTCAAACCTTCCTCGATAGTTGTGTTAAAAATACGTTTCAATCCTTGTCATTTGATCTTCCTTGAATTTTCATAATCGTTTGATCATCATAACAAATCTTATCATTTACCTCGGAATCATCAATTGCCAACTCCTCATTCCAGTCGGCCTCGGTTTTATCTAACTGCTCGGTCAATACCATGTTATGTTGGCGATCCCTAGCTCGGTTATCACTATGATCAGTATACACTGTGTTTTACTCGGTGTTCACTGTCTCTCGGTGTATACAAAACTCTTCATTTACCGACCACATAAACTTTGTTTGTTCTTGATCTTCAATCCATACTAGATGTTTGTTACCATACTGATACTCAAATAAGTTGACATCAATGACAATACATTAACTGATAATGTTTATCATCATATCTGTAACTCAGTTGACTATCAACAAAATGACTTCAAACATACAATCAGTTGTAGTTCATCAATCTCTCCCTTTGGTATTGATGGCAACATAATATGAAATATGCAATATGAAAATGTCATACAATACCAAACTTTTGTTCTACAACTGCAACATGCTATAGCTCTCCCTAGCTTGAATATAGAAAATGTGTCAGTATTAAAAACTCTCCATGCAGACTCTCCCTCTAGTTTCGACTCTTATGTTCTTGATCTCACTGTAGATAGATATGTCATTTCTTCCTTTGTCATTCTCTCCCATTGATGGATGGATCTTGCATTTCTCTCCCTTTCTCAGTAGAATCGTCTTTCCCTTTAATGGATATATATATATATATATATAT
>MU225325.1:6320829-6342695 GCA_018584345.1 Thuja plicata | reverse complement strand
TCATGAAATGATCATAAACAGGGAGTACCACATAGTGAATATCAACAACAAAACAAATAAAGAGAGATCAAACACTTCACACAATGCCTTGAAGGTAATAGCAACGATGCCCTAGCTCTCAAAGCTCTCGGGTCATCAAGAATTCCAAATGCAAAGATGTAAACAATGCCAGTATTAAACAGTGAGCTCATAAATAATGCATGATGCCCTATCTTGCAGCCTGCGAGCCATCAAGACATTTCCTCATGAAATGATCATAAATGGGGAGTACCACATAGTGAATATCAATAACAAAACAAATAAAGAGAGATCAAACACTTGACACAATGCCTTGAAGGTAATAGCAACAATGCCCTAGCTCTCAAAGCTCGCGGGTCATCAAGCATTCCAAATGCAAAGATGTAAACAATGGTAGTATTAACATTCATATTGCAACATTAAATCAACAAATGCCATCAAAATGAAATTGAGTACATTAATGAGAAGACAAAGCTCGAATGCCTACCTCAAGTCATGGTTGCCATATGATTGGTTGGTGCTCTGTTTTATACACACACACACACACACACACACACACACACACACACACACACACACACACACACACATGTATGATGTTATTGTTGTCATTGCATGCTTGTTGTTGTTGTGTATATGCAGTTTCCTAATATTAACATTTCTAGCAAGCCCGAAACCGTAAATAGGGCATATGCTTCAGTTAGATTATTGGTCCTATTGGGTAAAGAAATACATTTAAATGCTAAAACTATACCCCTATGATTGCGACGACACATACCATATCCAAACTTGCCAGGGTTTCCTCATGTAGAGCCATCAAAATTTAACTTTAAAGAATGATTATCAGGAGGAATCCATCTAACTTTTGAATGATCTCCCTTCTGTTTACTGCCATTTGGGATCATAAATGGAGGGGTGTGAATCAGATTCAATGACTTAAGAAAATTAGGATCCCAATTTGTGAAGGTGTAATTGCAAATTTTATCTTTAACATGCGAATTAACCACCTCGGAAATGGATTGGTCCAGTTTTTTATACCAACTTCCACTGGTGAAGAATAATTTCTAAAGATTCTCTTGTTATGTTCTCACTAGATAGCCCAAACAATCATAGCGTGTGCATAGAGCCAAATACATGAGAAGAAAGATATGGAATAAAGAATGGGCTATGATTGGAAAAATCCCACAAATTGTTTAGAAATAGCATGGAGATGTTCAATTTGCCCACCACATGTTGCCAACAAGTTTGAGCAAAGGGGCGTAATAATAATAAGTGATCAACATTTTTAATTTTTGCCTGATATAACACACACTGAAAAGGTTGGGAAATATTAAATTTATGAAGGGGGTCACTAGTCAGATTCCTTTTCCTAATTTCTAGCCAAGCAAAACATCATGCCTTTGGTAGAATCACTTTGTTCCAACATGGGATATATGTCGGTTGTTTAGTTGTGTTTTGCTCCATTAGAAAGAGGCCTTATACCCATCTTTACTATTATAATCACCATTTTATGATGAGGCCCAAACTACATGTTTTCCCTGACCAATTCTTTTCCTTTTTTTTGCTTATTTAGGAAGAACAAGAGCTTTATTTTAGTTTTTGTTTTTTGGGGAAAGAAGGAGCTTTATTTGTTTGAGAAACACAAACACATGATCTTATTAATATTATAGATAAAATTACAAAAAATGTGGTGTTTATGTTGTTCTACTGATTTTTTTTATAACTAAATGTTCTCCATGACCAGTTCATTTTTTTAATAAGGTTGTCTAGTTGGCAACTGACAAACAGATCTACTAACTTGTCTCTGCCTTTTAGTTTTAACGTGTTGCTGAACTTGGGCTATTTTTTCCTCTATTTTTTCCAATAGTGTTGGGTCAAAAAATTTCACATGTCATTTTGTCTTTGTTTTGATGGTATTTTAATGACATGTATTTTAATATTTTCATGCATTAAGAAAGTATTATTTGTTGTGATGGTATTCATATGACATGTCTCTCATCTTCTTCAGAATCTTCTTTCAAAGCTACAAATGTTGTCTCAATATCTTCATCTGTGTCAGAACTAGTATCATTATCTTTATCTTAAACAATGTAACAATCCTTCTTGCCTTTGTCTTTGTAATATCAGTTATTCCTTATGTCATACTGTCAGATACTTCTGTATTCTCAGTCATCTTTTCTATCATTAGATCTTAGTTTTCTTTCATCATTCTTTCTGTTAGGGCATCAAGAAACAAAATGTCCAATTTCTTTACAATTAAATCATATCAAAGGTAGTTTACCTTTATATCTTCCTTTGCCTTTGTGCAATCTTCTAACCATTAATGCTTCAAGTTCATCAATTTCTTTATCATCACTGTCACTGTTATTTCTAATCATGTGTTTGCTACCAGATTTACTAATTTTCAAAGAAGTCATAAATGCAGATTCCATAGTAGGTACAACATTGTTGTCAAAGTTATTCAGCTCAAAAGAAATCAATGTACCAACATGACTATCAACAGTAATATTGTTTCCAGGTGCTGCTCTCATTTCATGTATTACAGAGACTCTTATAGAATAAATAGTCAGTAAAGTTCTAAGAATCTTACCCACAATAGTGTCTTCGTCAATAGTTCCACCTACTCCTTGAATAACATTCACAACTTCCTTGAGTCGGTTACTGTACTATGTTATGTAACAACAATTCAAACATATAAATCAACTCAGTGAAGTGTAAAATGTATCTTCAAACTTTAGTCCTATAATGTTTACCGAGTGTCAGTAAATTAATACTGTGATTCCTTGAATTTTCATAACTCTTTGGTCATCATAACAAATCTTGTCATTTACCCTGGAGTTGTCAATTTCCAGTTCATCATTCTAGTCGACCTCGGTTTGATCTAACTTCTCGGTCAATATCGTGTTGTGTTGGCGATCCCTAGCTCAGTTATCATTGTGCTTGGTATACACTGTGTTTTACTTGGGTTCATTGTCTCTCGGTGTTCATTGTCTCTCAGTGTATACAAAACTCTTCATTTACCTACCACATAAACTTTGTTTGTTCTTGATCTTCAATCCACACTAGATGTTTGTTACCATACTGATACTCAAATAAGTTGACATCAATGACAATACATTAACTGCTAATGTTTATCATCATATCTGTAACTCGGTTGACTATCAACAAAATGACTTCAAACATATAATTAGTTGTAGTTCATCAACATCATTTCTCTTCAGATCTTTAACAAACTGTCTACCTTCCATCAATCAAACTTTCACAGATGTACAAATCTCACCAACAGATTCTTCAACCAAAGGTAACAAGATTTATCTCTTGCCATAAACCCAAATAGTATATTTGTTTAACCTTCCATCATGTATAACATGTCTATCATATTTCCAAGGTCCACCCAACAAAATCTGACAATAATCCATGGGCATAATATCACACAACACCTTATCATAATACTTTCCAATTTTTAGATTCAGAAAACATTTTTCACTAACCATAAGTGTATGCTCATCCTTGATCCATGAAATCTGATAGGGCTTCGGGTGCTTCAATTTTTCCAACTTCAACTTTGTAACCATCTCCTCGGATGCCAGATTCTCCGAACTTCCACTATCAATAATCACTTTCCAAACTTTGTCTGCAACTCTACACCTGGTCTTCAACAAACTCTTTCTTACCGTATCTTGCTTATAATTTTCACTCCACAATATTCTTCGAATCATCAGGTTTCCTTTCTGCTCAGGTTCACTCCATGAATCTTCTTGGACCAAAGCATTTCATCTGTTGTCAACCTTCTTTCTTGAATGTGTACACTCAAATGATTTATGTCCCTCTTCTCCACAATTGTAGCAAGGTCCTTGGAATCCTCTTCTGCAATATCCATCTTGGGAGTAATTACCTATTCCTCTAAATGAACTTCCACCTCTCCACTCAGTCTTGTCTTTGTCTTGATTTGTCTTGTCTTGATCAGATCTAGTATTCTCACCATAAGATCTACCTCTTCCTCTAGGGAATCTACAACCTCTTCCTCTTTTCCTTTTCTCATGTCTTTTATTCAATTTCTCCTCAACTTTTAGGGCAAACTGATAAGCCTCCTCAATACTCTCCATCTTTATCAAACTAATCTCTTCTTGAATAGAACTCCTTAATCCATTCATGTATCTTGCAATTCTTTCCACCTCATCTTAAGTATGTCCAGATCTGATATCTAACCTATAAAATTGCTCGGTGTAATCCTTCACAGGGCTATCTTTCTACTTCAAAGTTTGCATTCTCCTAACTAGGTTAATCTGATAATCACAAGGTATAAACTTGCCCTTCAACTTGTTTATCATCGTATCCCATACCTTGATTTTGTCTTTACCTTTCTTCTTTCGGTCCAATTGTAGATGTTCCCACCACAAGGATGCATGACCTTTCAATTTTGTTCTTGCAATCTTCACCTTTTTCTCATCTAATATGTTCTCATACTCAAAGTATTTCTTCATCTTGGTTATCCAATCTATCAATTCATGTGAATCCAACTTTCCACTATACTCAGGAGGATTAAACTGAGGTGTGGACTTCAAACTTATTAATGCTTTTAGGAATATTTCTTCTCCTTGATCCATTATAGGTGTAGGTGTGGCTTCCTCCTGCACTTCCTCGGCTTTATCATCATCACTAACATCCTCAAGATGTCTTCCTCAGCGCTGGGGTGTCTCAACAACTTCCAACATAGAAACAATCTGTTTTAGCATACTAGCTAAGCCTGGATCTGCATTTTGCTTCCCTCGAACCATCTTGAAACCCTCTGCAATTGAAGGTCAAATCGCAATCTGCTACCCCACAACAAATAACCAACTAGGATTTACAAGAAGGAACCTCAGATCTAACCTTCACTCTGATACCGCCTGACGTAAGGAGGGATAACACTTAGGGCCAAAGGCACTCCCAAGCACCAAACCAACATGAAGATATATAACTTGGAAGCTCAAACATAGAGAATGAGAGAAGGAATACAAATACTTGTCATTAATTCATCAAACTTCATACATTCTGGGTTGCAAGGCCTTCCTGATTATGACCAATACAATATGGAAATATTACAAAACAATCCTCATACATGTGAGATCCACAAACCCTATATCTCCAAAACTACCATCCAAAACTCTTCCTAAACTAAGAACAGAACACTACATTTATAAAAGAGGCTATCAAAAATGTTGGCCCAAAAAATCCTAAAGATCCAGCATAAGAGAGAGCAATGACCTAGATTTAGGTTCACACACATCCCAATGAGAGATCCCAACATTAATTACACGACCAAAATTAAATGTAGATGTCTGCCCGAAGATCCAACACAAGAAAACAAACTTGGTGAGACAGGAAACAAGAAACCACCGAGTCACTGAGACTGTTCAGTGAAACCACACCAAGAACAGTAACCGAGTTCGGTCATTGAAACAAAATCAGAACCTTCAACCGAGAACTCTAGAATAGTTACGGAGTAGTTTACCATAACTCTCTAACAAGATACCAAGCTCAAAGAAAACATATTTTTGGTTGACACAAGATTGCCATGAACCCAAGATGCTCCTGCATCATTTTTGTACTAATGAACCAAACCCCCCAAAAAATATTGGACAAATCAACAAACTGGTTCCCGTAACTCAAATTGACAACTTAGTTGTATGTTGAAAGGGGGCAATTTAAGAATATTTTGGCTTTAGATCATCACTTGAAGATGATGCCAACAAACAACTAGTAAAGTATGTCTCACACAAGGAAGGGTTGATAGATACAAGGTGTTTCTATTCTTGTGTAATGAACTTACTTCCCCACACCCACCACTTCTATTCGAAGGAATTCTTTTCTATACATAACATGCTTGGGTTTAAACTGTTAGGAATAACAGTTGAACACAACTAAAAGTGGGGGGGGGGGGGGGNTTAGGAATAACAGTTGAACACAACTAAAAGTGGGGGGGGGGGGGGTTAAACATTAAACTTTATAAACTAAAACATCAAATCAAATGATAGCACAGTAAATTCCAACACAATAACACAATCCTTTCTTGTCGAGGAAACCCTGGTAAAGGTAAAACCCCGGTGGTAATTAGCACCCACAAATGATGTAATGAGATATAGTATCCCTATTAAAAGATTTAGCCTTGTTAGGAGCTTATTACAACATTACAGTACACAGTACATGTTAAAGGACAGATCCTGTTAGGAGTCAAGAACAACAGTGGGCTCCTTGCCCAGGCACACTGCCTAAAGAAGGTTAATGCCACCCTCAAGGACTTATAGTGCGAAACACAAGGGTATATAGAAAATTTACAATTCAGTGAAATGTCTGATAGCAACTGTCTTTTCTTGGTTAGTTCCAATGAAGTACAATGAACATATCCTCTGCTCTACATCCAGAAAATAATCAAGCTCGCAGCTTCCACACTTCTCTGTCCCTTCATACACATACATACATCTTTTCAAAAGAAAAGATCTCTCATATATACCCTATTACAATAATTGATTAGGTCGGCCAATTAAGCTTTCCTAATATACAATTAAATATTTAACCCCTTTCTAAAATACATATGATACCTATAACAAGTATACATCAATTACAATACAT
The DNA here is from genome assembly GCA_018584345.1 of Thuja plicata. Classification (NCBI taxonomy): domain Eukaryota; kingdom Viridiplantae; phylum Streptophyta; class Pinopsida; order Cupressales; family Cupressaceae; genus Thuja; species Thuja plicata. The sequence continues at coordinate 6,336,065 of MU225325.1, read as the reverse complement.
CAGATATAATCCAAGATATGTAATCCACGCTTGCAATCCATAATACACGCTACGTCTCTAAAGTCGGCCCCAAATAGGTCACCTCAAGAATACACACCACAAATGAATTTATCAATAATCATACGACTTGCAACCCAACACAAACATTTTTGAACATGTCTTCTGTCATTCGCTTAAGCTCGCATAACCTGAATTATCATCACTTGTAAGATATACTCAAAACATAGAGACTCGCTCTGTCAATCATCACTGTCACCGTCCAGAAACCAGTCTTCACCAAAACATCTATAACTCATCCAATATGCAATATTAAGCCAAGCGACCTTAGAAATAAGATCATCATACATCCTTATACATTTCCCCATCTTCGCTTGTTCTTATTCATCTGTATAGTATCCGTAAACTTTTGTCAGTCATCATAACCAGTCTGTACTTCCTCCACAGAAACATATGTTGACATCAGTGACAAAACATGAATGCCAATAGCATCAGTAGTAGCCAATTCCAACATCATCCAACAATCTCCCCCTTTGGCATTGATGAATTCATCAACCCAAAAAGTGTTATCTCTTAATACAATCTTCTCAATATCCTCAACAGAATTCTCCCTAAAACAGTAGGGATTTTCTCATAGAATCTCTCCACCTTTGACAACAATGGCAAAGGGTGCCATAACTCTTCATCAACCTTTTGCAAGGTGTAGCTTTTTCAAATCTTCATGTCTATAACAACCAGGTGCAAAAATTACCTAAATATATTATGTAGCGTTCCTGCGATCACCCCCTGAGGAGTAGATCCATATATCAAGTCCAGAAAATGATATAGCTCTGAAAGCCACTGGACTGATGCATTCCTACATCAATTAATTACCACAGGAAGAAGCTCTCACCCCAAGCATGCTTTTGAGATACTCAAAAGCATCTTTTGGCAAAGGTTTTGTAAATATATTTGCTATTTGTTCCTGTGTGCTAACATACTCCAATCTGATGCCCTTCTCTGCTACCTTGTCTCTCAAGAAATGATACTTAATAGAAATATGTTTATTCTTTGAAAGCATTACATGATTCTTTGACATATTCACTGTGCTAGTGTTATCACAATGGATAACCACTAGTTCTTAAAAAATTATTCCACTGTCCTTCAACATTTGTTTCATCCAAACAACTTGTGTAGAATTTATAGTAGCAACAATATACTCAGATCCAACAGTAGACTGAGCTATTCAATTATGCTTCTTACTTAACCAAGAAACTGGTCTTTTACCAAGGAAAAAAGCTCCTCCACTTGTACTCTTTCTATCATCCACACTACCTGCCCAATCAACATCAGTATAAGCATGTAAAATAAATTCATCAGATTTTTCATACCATAATCCATACTCTATTGTTCCTTTCAGGTATCTGAAATTTCTTTTCATAGCAGCAAGGTGTGTCTCTTTGGGATCTGCTTGATATCTTGCCACAATTCCAACTGCATTGGAAATATCTAGTCTGGTGTGAGTTAGATATTGTAGACCTCCAATCATTGATTTGTACTTTGTCTAAAAATCACTCAGAGTTTCATCTTTATGAGTAAGTTTATAACCAGTCACCATAGGTATCCCAACAGGTTTATAGTCTTCCATTCCAAATTTCTTCAACATCTCCTTAAGTACTTGGTCTGAGATATAAAAATGTCATTCTTGTTCTGATTAATTTGCAAACCAAGAAAAAAGTTCATCTCACCAATCATTGACATTTCAAATTCATTTTCCATCTCTTTAGAGAACATTTTACTCATTTCATCATTGCCTCCAAAAATAATATCATCAATAAAAACTCCTATGATTAGAATTTCATCTTCACCAGTTCTTAAGTATAAATTACTATCTACATTACCTTTCCTGAAACCAAGACGAAGTAGATAGCTGTCTAGTCTAGCATACCATGCTCTCGGTGCTTGTTTTAGTCCATACAATGCTTTCTTTAGTTTACAAACCATGTCTTCATCTTCTGTCAAAGGATACCCATCAGGTTGCTCTATGTATACCTATTCCTTTAAATCTCCATTCAAAAATACAGATTTCACATCCATCTGATATACTTTAAAGTATTTATGTGCAACATAAGCAAGAAATAATCTCATTGTTTCCAACCTAGCAACAAGAGCAAATGTGTCTTGAAAGTCTCTGCCATCTTGTTGTGATTAGCCTTTACAAACTAGTCTAGCCTTATTTCTTACCACTATTCTTTCCTCATCCTATTTGTTTCTAAAAACCCATTTAGTTCCTATCACATTTTTGTTTTTAGGCCTTGGAACCAATTCCCAAGTGTTATTTTTCTTTATCTGCTCTAATTCTTCCTGCATAGCTTTAGTCCAAGATTCATCTCTACATGCTTCGTTAGTAGTTTTCGGTTCAACTTGAGAAATCAAACAAATTTCATCTCTTACTTTTGATCTTGTCATCATTCCTCTATTTACATCACCAATGATTTGATCTTCAAGATGGTTCTTCTTGACATACCTCGAAGTCTTAGTAGTTTCAGTAAGCTCATTTGGCTCATTTGCGATCTCATTACCAATCTCCAAAGGTTCTTGAGGATTTGCAGTGACCTCCTTAATCTCTACAATCTGACCACAATCATACATTCTCTCTTGAATCTAAAACCTTTCATCTATCCTCACATTAGCGCTTTCAATCAACTTCCTCGATCTCAGATTGAAACATTTATAGGCTTTGCTATGAGTAGAATAACCAAGGAATATACCTTCATCACTTCTAGCATCAAACTTCCCTATTTCATTGTCTCTTTTGATATAGCGTTTACTTCCAAATATTATGAAATATTTTATAGGAGTATGATTAAACCATAATTCTTAAGGAGTCTTACTTGTACCTTCTCTTATCTGAATTATGTTCAAGGTGTACACAACAGTACCAACAACTTCTCTCCAATGAATATGTGATACATTTCCTTCCAACAACATAGTTCTGGCAGCCTCTAATATTGTTTTGTTCTGTCGCTCTGCAATCCCATCTGGTTGTGGTGTTCTAGGAGCATATTACTGTCTGTATATTCCATGCTATTCGCAGTAGGTATTAAACAAGTCTGAAGTAAACTCACCACCTCTATTTGATCTCAAACATTTTATCTCCAAGCCTGATTCATTCTCAACTTTTGCTTTAAATATCGTGAATTTATCAAATCCCGTAGATTTCTCTCTTAAATATGTAACCCACATCATCCTAGAAAAGTCATCACAAAAAGTATAAAATACCTCTCACAATAGTAAGATCTTGTTCTTGTAGGACCACACAGATCTTTATGTACTAGATCCAATTTCCCTTTCGCAGAGTAGGATTTGCTTTTAAAACTACTTCTAGTTTGCTTCCCCATAACACACTCTCTACACATAGTGTTAGATGGTTTCACAATCTTAGGTAGATCTCTTACTGTATTAGTCATACTTGCCTTCACAATATTATCAAAGTTAACATGACAAAATCTTATGTGCGATAACCAACTGTCATCAACCTTCGCAATAAAACAAGAAGCCTCAGATGTATTCAATTCAAATAGATTACCTCTAGATTTAGGACCAAATGCGATCAAGTCTCCTGCCTTACTTCTGATAGAACATTTCCCATCAATGAATTTCAATTAATAAGCCTTGTCCACTAGCTGTCCAACACTCAACAAATTATGCTTAAGTCCATCAACAAGCAATAAATTATCAATATTAGTTTTTCCATCTAGAGAAATAGATCCAACTCCAATGATAAGCTTAGGAGTATTGTCACCAAATCTTACAACACCACCATCATATCTTTTCAGACTAACAAACTTATTTTTATCTCCAGTCATTTGATGTGAATAACCACTATCAATAACCCATTCATATTTCTTTTCAACACGAGATACTAATGTTTTTTCTTCATGTAAAAGTTCATCATCCTTAATAGCAATAAATCCAATCTCATCATAGTCAACAACTTCATCATCAGAAACACCTTCACTAGCATAATACCATTCCTTGTCTTTTGGATACTTAGTTTTATAAAACTTAGGTTTATGCTTTGCAACACTTGTAGGACATCGAGATGCAAGATGACCTATCTTGTTGCACAAAAAACATTTCAAAGGTAACATGCCTTCATATTTACCCTTACCTCTCTTTTCTCTTCTAGCAACCAGGGCCACAACTTCATCTTGCCTTCTTTCTTCTTCTTGTATTTGTTCCCATTCATCAACATATCCTCCAAGTTCTTCTCTCAAGTCACTGTTGCTGGTGCTTGCAATTCCTGATAAGGTCTTTTTGTTTCGATGTACACTCGCCTTGAATGCTTACTCAACCTTAGTTAGAGAATCTCCTAGCTCCGCGGCCTCAAAAGTAGTTAAGTTCCCAATCAACATCTCTCTATTGAAGTTAGGTGTCAAAGGTATAATCTCTTCTATAGCTTTTACTTTGGTTCTGTATACAGGTGTCAGGGATCTGAGAATTTTTGCAATCACTTCTTCCTCACTGTAAGTACCTCCAGAGTTCTTGATGCCAATAACAACTTTAGTAATTCTCTGTGAATATGCTCTATTGTTTTCATCATCTCTCATTTCTATGTTTCCATCTTTGCCTTCCAATTTTGTAACTTCGCTTGTTTTGTAAACTTATCTCCTTCATACAGTGTGTCGAATCTTGTCCAAATTTCATGTGCAGAATCTAAGTCTTTTACCTTTGTGAATTCACCTTCAAAAAGTGCGTTGATCAATGCTTCCCTTGCGACCATGTTGCATGAAAATAACTTCTTTTCATCTTTAGTAGCTTTATCTAATTCATCCTCAGCTTTCATCTGTTCCTTTCTTTTAGTAATCATTCGGTAGTCGATTCCCAAACATAGAAAATGTGTTCTCATCTTGTTTTTCTAACTGTCAAAGTTTTCAGGATCAAGCTTCAAACTATCCTTCCTATAGTAAGTCATCTTTAGGATCACCTCAAGCTGTTAAGCTTTCTCTCTAAGAACCAGTAGCTCTGCCACCAATTGTTAGGAATAAGAGTCCAATAACACAACTAAGAGGGGGGGTGAATCAGTTGTGAGACAAATTATTAAACATTAAACTTTATAAACCAAAACTCCAAATCAAATGATAACACAGTAAATGCCAACACAATAACACAATCCTTTGTTGTCGAGGAAACCCTGTTAAAGGTAAAACCCCGGTGGAAATTAGCACCCACAAATGATGTAATGAGAGTATAGTATCCCTATCAAAAGATTTAGCCCTGTTAGGAGCTTATTACAATATTACAGTACACAATCCCTATTAAAGGACAGACCTTGTTAGGAGTCAAGAACAACAGTGGGCTCACTGCCCAGACACACTGCCTAAAGAAGGTTAATGCCATCCTCAAGGACTTACAGTCCGAAACACAAGTGTATATAGAAAATATACAATCCAGTGAACTGTCTGATAGCAACTGTCTTTGCTTGGTCAATTCCAATGAAGTACAATGAACATATCCTCTGCTCTACATCCAACATATAATCAAGCTCGCAGCTTCCACACTTCTCTGTCTCTTCATACACATACATACATCTTTTCAAAAGAAAAGATCTCTCATATATACCCTATTACAATAATTGATTAGGTCATCCCTTAAGCTCACATAACCTGAATCATCAATGCATGTAAGATATACTCAAAACATAGAGACTCGCAATATCAATCATCACTGCCATAGTCCAGAAACCAGTCTTCACCAAAACATCTGTAACTCATCCAATATACAATATTAAGCCAAGCGACCTTAGAAATAATATCATCATACATCTTTATACATTTTCCCATCTTCGCTCATTCTGATTCATCTGTAGAGTATCCGTAAACTTCTATCAGTCATCATAACTAGTTTGTACTTCCTCCATAGAAACATATGTTGACATCAGTGACAAAACATGAATGCCAACATCATTAGTAGTAGCCAATTCTAACATAATCCAACATGAACTATAAGCGAAAACTATCTCCTCAACAGTAAAATAGCAGGGCCCACCTATATTTCAAGATCAAACTTGAACAATGGTTGCAGTGGGGGAGCATGACATTTTATATATTTGGAAGAGTTCAAGGAGTAGTTAGCAAAAACATTATTGGATGCGGGGATTTTATCATGGATCTTCTGGTTAGGGTTAAGGAGGGAGTGGTGGTGGGTGACCTATTTTCTAGCGAGTCAAGGTGATGATAGACAAAAATTATTTCAATACATGGTTATAGAGCTTGAAGCATCCATTTGTAGCTATAGGAAGAATTTCATGAGTTAAGGGTGGATGATAAGATATCTTACAAATTATATCAAGACTCACATGTGGTAATGATGCATATGGTTATCATATTTCATTATGGAACATTGGAGTTGGCAATTGGTTTTACCACGTGCTTGTTGGAAAATGGTTTGTTGACCAAGCCAATGTGGAGGATGTTTATGATTAGTGGTACAAACGTGCATGGTATAAATATTCTACCTCATTTTCCTACAAGTCATGTATTAGATAAATTAGTGAATATGACATATTATTGTAATAGAGTTAATATAAATGTATCTATGCTTTAATCAGCCTATTGTTCACCTTAGGTTAATATCGCATATCAAACTAAGCCACATTGCATTCTCAAATTTTCCTTAAGTGCAAAACATTCTCAAAGCATAATTAATTATCCTACTTGCAGACCATACCATAACCATAGTTAAGGTCTAATCATGAACCCAATGCCTAAGTAGCATCAAAATAAGAAGTATTTATGTCTATATATATGTGGGCCTCACATTTTAGACAAATTCTTAAAGTTAAAAGATATAGTCATAGACTAAAAAACTTATGCAATATACAATAAGAATAATAAAAGTTTTAAATTCTATACAAATAATTGTCTAAATAACATATTAGCTCTAGATATTTTTTTGAAGATAAAAGACATAGTCATATAGTAAAAAGATTTAGCATTATATGAAAAGAACTATAAAAGTTTAAAATTCTATATATATATATAATTGTTTAAATAACATTTTAAATAGATAATGAGAAGTAAATATTCGTAAAATTATTTTAATAAGAAACATATTGATACCAATTCCTTGAGTGCAGATTAAATTTTTTCAAATATTAAAGTATCGATATGATTATCGATGTATTACTAAATATCTATTAAAATATTTTATATATATTTATCAAAATATAAATAAATAAATAAGAAATATAAATCTTTTTATTATAAGATTAAGGATCTCAATAATTACACTTTTAATAGAGAGAGAGAGAGAGATAAAAATGTGTTAACAAAAATTATTTCCATGATGTTATGGTAGATGTCATATCCTAATTATAGAGCTCCTATTTGAGCACGATTTTGTCTACTGCTATTCTTCTATTTTCATAGCAAATATATCAATTGTGGGATTTTTTTAGACTGTAGGAATCATGTATAGAACCCCCTATAAATTGTAGTACCGACAAATTTTCTTTTTATATATATCATTAAAATATAATAAATGTATGAATAAATGTACTCCAAAGGCTTCGAAATATAAAATAGTTTGTTTTTATTTGGATCATTTTGGGCCATTGCTTTTATTTGGATCTTTAAAATATAATAAATATATGAATGAATGTACTTCAAAGGCTTCAAAATATAAAATTATTTTACAAAATTTTAATTTTCATTAAGAAAGGAAGCCTATTGTGCAAAAGAATCTTGTTACAAAAAGAGCAAAGATGGCTTCTCCCGTATCATCTTGCCAAAATTTTATAGTCTTTAATGAAGAAGTCATCTTAGCATATTCCATGGTTGAAACCCATATCATACAAATGGCCCAAAATGTTTTCCCCATGGCTGGGGTACGATAAAAGCCATAGTAATTAAATCGGACTTCTTCTACCAAAGTATTTTTTTTTACAAGTTTGAAAATATAGAGTCTCTAGCCTCCATCCTAGGGGAAGAACCTTCAAATTTATAAGAGAATAAGGCATCAACCTTTCATTCCCTACTAGAGTCACCAAAACTTTGTTGGCTAATAGATTGACCCTTTAAAAATAAACAATAAATATACTCTCTTTACCCAAATTTAAAGATAAATTGCTAGCAAATAGTTGGAGAAATCTCTATTGAATCAATAGTTTCCTCCAAATTTTAGAGGTATAGCTCCTTTTGTTGATGCAATCTAAATTGGGGGTATGCTTTTAACCAAAAATAATGAAAGGAAAGCTAACACTTAAGTATCACCATGCTACAGATATGAAAATGAATTCAAATTAAAGGGACAAAATAAATGAATCAACGTTCATCTACCCAGTGCCCACAAATATTTGTTAGGAAATACAGAGCAATTCCTTTAAGTGGTATGAGCAAGTTAAGGCTCAAAGATCAAAATGCCATACATACCCATGATCTGATGTAACAAATGAAATGCATCAAAGATTGAATGCAAACAAAAAGAAAACAAGACAATCTAACATAAATATAAATAAATGCAAAGATTTATAAGATCCTTCTTTGTTTCCTTAATAAAATCAGTAAGCTCAAAGACTCCCCTTTTCGGTATAACAAAACATATTTTAAAAGAAAATCCATACTCTCCCTCTCGACAATATAACTCAACATGTTTAACTCCCAATTGATTCACACTCATGGCTCAAAGGGTAAGGAGGATAAAAATTGAACCTTCTCATGTCCTCTAGTTACAAATTTTTAGATTCTTCTCTTCTGTCCTTTAAATTTTTAACTACCTTCTTTTGCGTTCCAATTTATGTCTCTTTGATTTTCTATAACTGTCCCTTTCTATAAAAACACATTACAAAATTGGAATTACCCATTTCCCATAAGTAGAGAACATTAAATTCATTAATGGGTTAAATTATTATAAGGATGGGAAATAAAAAATAATTCTTCAGACCAGATTGGAAGGTTTCTTCATTTAACTTAGAAGATAATGTGGGTGAAACTCTTTTTGACGAGTCCGAATTTGAAATGGCTTCATGGGAATACTATAAAAATCATTCATTTTCATAAATAATTCTTTGATAATGTTATATTATACAATAATTAAATAATATTATATATTAATATAATACAATATTATTTAACATAAAATTACTTGTATATTACATTTATATTTATATTGTGCTATACAATTTCTAAATAATATTAGTTAAATTAATATGTAATTATAATATCAAATATTAAAAATAAATAATATATATTTTCTAATTTAAATAAAATATGTGATTGCAGAAAATATATGTTGCTAAGCATTGAGAGTTTTTTTTTATATTAGAAAGAATATTTAAAAACGAAATATATTAAACAATATTTTTTCATTCAAAACAATTTTATTAATTGTATTTAAAACTTACATTTAAAAAAATTCTTTTCAATTAACAACTGTTAGAAAAATAAATAACTGAAACACATTTTTAAAACAATTGTATAGGTTTGTTAGAAACTTAAAATGATTAATAATCAGTGTTTATAAAGAATATGTTTATGAAATACAGATTTTGGAATGGGTAAGATAGTGTCAAATTTCAGCAGACTTATGGTAATTAACTACTTACTACATTTGAAAACAACATAAAAAAATTCTGCCAGCGATGCGAGTATGGTGTAAATGCACCGAAAAGACATCTAGTACGAACAATGAGAAACTATCTCATATAGCAAGGACCAAAAGAAAGGGAGAAAAACAAGTAAAGAGACAACAGAAACCAAAGAAACCGACAAAAATTCTCACTGAAAATCTAACGGCTACCAACGATTGGATCGTCTTACAACCCTTATCTTCCACTACACACTGTCGATGGGATAAGCTAGGACGTTCCTTTCAAATAAGGAACGTCTTCGACGTAAATATAAAATAAATAAAAATATAACTCTTGCTCATTTTTTTCCAATACTTGTGTGATGATGGCTAAGTTGATGGAAACAAATGAATATAATGGATGCATAAGTCTTGCATTTAATAATTAGATTAAAATATGAAATACAATACAATTTTTATTAATTTATTTATTAAATTTAGGAAAATGTCTTGGTAGGCACCCTTTTGATGGTCCATACATACTTAAATTGTAGTTTTTTTTATAAGCACAATTAAATTGTAGATAGAAATAACTTTCAAATTAAATTATTTTATGACCATGTCATATCTATAACACTATTCATTGCCATTCAAAAAATCAATAGGGTAGACAATTTAACCATAAAATTTAAAGCTTTGCAGTGTTTTTATAAAAAAAATAATCAAATAAACAACCAATTCTTAAAAAAACAACCATTTCTAGAATCAACCAATAAAAAATACATAATAAAGTCATAGTGATAATATCATTCAAGTCATTACTACAATTGACATTTGATTGAATGAATTAAATGCTTTATAAAAAAGAGCAAATTTTAATTTTTGTTATCACTATAAATTCTACGAATCAATACAAGACAAATAAATAACATTTTTTATAATAATTTAAAATACAAACTAAATATAATATTATAATATTTGTTCAATTTTTTTTTAATTATATGTCATGATTAATTAAATCATTGAAAAAAATTAAACAGGTGTACATTTCTGTAACAAGAAAAAAAATGAATACATTTCCTACAATATGAGACACATTTACGTCATGTTTTTGCTATAATGGTTTTGTATTAAAGTTGAACTTTTTGTAAATTGTAATAATAATATTAAAATCTTGACATCTTTAAATAATAGTTGGGAATTCTTTAAATAATAATTGTAGTAATAATATAGTAACGCTTTGAAAACACTCATAATGCTTTTGTATTAAAGTTGGACTTTTTGTAAATTGTAATAATAATATTAAAATCTTGACGTCTTTAAATAATATTTGGGAATTCTTTAAATAATAATTGTAGTAATTAGCCAATAGGCTTTCCTTGTGGGGTTGCTTGCAACCGGAAGTTGTCTCACACCGGTAAACAACTATCTGAAAATGGTTTTCGGATCATAGTTTGGTTTGTCTGATCTTTATATCAAACCTGTACTCGAAATCTTCTCCCCAAATCTTTGTGCCACACGTTATTTCTTTGTACTGTCCCCAAATCTCTGTTCCACACGTTATCTCTCTGTACTGTCAGATTTTTTTATTGATTTGACGACCCTACGAGTGTTGTTGATATCGAAGAGACCTTATACATCTTTCACCGATAACACAGAATGGGGGTGTCAACAATGTCAAACTATTCAATTGTCGTGTCCACCCAGGGTAACTACAAAGACCCAGAATTCAACAAGAGCCTGGTTTTCTGGCCCTCAAACGTTCTTCTTATACCACCTTCTTTGATGAGCTTCTCCGATTTTTATTTATTCTTCGAAAGTTGTTCATTCCTCAATCCAGAACCTCCCACTTTGGGGCAGACATGGAGAGTGCTACACTCGCCAGTTGAATTTGCTTGAAATTTTATAGAGCATTTTGTTTATTGTCCAATTACTTCATGAATTCGATGCCTACCATTGAAGAACCAGATTAAACTTCTCACTTTCTTTGTCTGCGCTTTCTTATTTTCTGTGTTTGTTTACCAGGGAAATTGTGGTTGCAACAAAATATTCCTATCCCCATCAGTTTAATGAATGTCCATATTTTGTTCCAAACCTCACGTTTCACATGGGCTACAAAGGTTCTGGAATTTGGCCTTTTGTCAACTGTATTTGCTTCAGATATTTTAAAGTTAATTTATTAAATCATTCTGTTCTGTTCTCTTAATCAGTACTCATCGTGGGATAATATCTCATTGAGGCAAAATACCAAAAAATTCACATGCTTTGCTTCTGCTTCAAATCTCGTTTCAAAACTTCCACCTTGGCCTTTAATAACCTTAGAGTTATCTGTGAGACATAGAGAGCTTATTCCATCAGCTTCAGAGTTCAATTGTCTAGCCACTACATCATTTAGCTTTTCCTAAGCTTGGCAATCGTCTTTCACGGTATTGTAATTTGGTATCTCTGAGCCATATGCTTTGAACAAGTCAGTAGTTAAAGAGCTATTTGGGCCGTGCTATGAAGCTAGGTAGCATTTCCAGTGTGATTTACCAAACTTCTTCACTATGCAATAAACCATTCTAAGAGAGATTGAGTATGCATGAAGTTAGAGCTAGACGTGGGTACACACCAATCAATTCATATGGTAAAATTAAAGTTTCTCTCTGTCATAACACATATATTAATGGAATTGAGATATTTACTTAAGCTTTCTCAAGGAATTAAAAAAAAATGAAGAATAGTCATATAAAATTAAAAAAGAAGAATAGTCTAGTCGTTATAATTCAATTTATTATCACCTTCTTTTTCTGTAGGTGAATCATTTTAGTTATACATTAACTTCAAGAAAGCTCTTTTAAAAATCAGTGTTCTAAAGTATTATAACTCAATATATTATGAATAAAATAGATTTTAGTATTTGCACTTTATTTTTCAAAAATTCTAACAAAAGTAAAGTAAATGAAGTTTTCATAAAATATAATTCATATGTTATTTGTATGGAAATCGAATCTTCATTACATATTTTATATTTTTTTTTGTCTGATTATCTTTATTCTGACATGGGTCACACCAAATATCTCATAAATTGATGAAAAATATTTACACTATCTTTTGGAGAAATTCTAAATTAACTTTTCTATACTTTTATACAATCTCTATTTATGCTTATCATCTTGAAATCAATTTCTTAAATATTTTTTTCTAATCATTTTATCTTAGTCATAGATCATGAAGTTACACGATCAAATTAAAAAATATATCTCGCTGGCCTCTTCTTATCTATTCCTTGCTACATGTTGTTTACATCTAGAATGCCCCTTCTTATCTATTCCTTGCTACATGTGTTGTTTACATCTAGAATGCATCTTCTTATCTATTCCTTGCTACATGTTGTTTACATCTAACTTGTAAAAAAGATAATAACATGGAAACTTAAAATGCTATTCACCATTAGCATATTTCTTGGAAACAACATCAACAACTAAATTTATAACTTTTCCTTAAAATGTTGGGTAACCATCTTTATAATAAGAATTTTATATCGAAAAATTATCTTTTATAATATAAGGTATTATTAAAAATTAAACAAAATATATATTGAATGATATCTTTTATTCTTCAAAAAGAGCCTCTAAGAGGCATTTCTTCAAAGCCTCAACCATCGAAGCAAATCCTTTTCTAGGGAAGGGAAAGATAATAAAATTTTGGTTGTAGTGAAAAGTAATATAATGAAGATCAAACCTTATGAGATCACAGTACTTATCCTCACCCTCAGATGGGGCTTCTCCTTCCCACTCCATGCTATTCTCCATGATTAACTAAGAAAAAATAATAAAAAATTAAAACTATTATATTATCATTGAATGATTGTAATTCTATGACTGTATTTATATTCACTAGGATCTATTTCTGCAATAGAAAAGGAATAAAGCGGAAAATATAATACAATTTGGGTGAGAACATTTCTCTATGATGGGCCAAAGAATCTCAAATGGCAGACCCTATGTACTATTAAAATAAATTTGAAAAATAATATGGATTTAGTTTGAATTTCTTAATATAGAACAATTATTAAAATAAATTTAGAAAATCATTGCCATTTTAATATTTTATTGGTTTATATATATTTAATAAAATACATATGTAGTAAGACTTTTAATTATCTTTATATATTATTTTGTTCAATAGAACTAACATGCATAGTATTTTTGTTAATATGTAATTATATTTTGTAGTTTTTACATTCATATATAAGCACTACTTAAAGAAAAGAAAATATATCCATGGCTTCATTAACTACAACAATAATGTGGTTTAGGTTTCTTCTTTCAACGTCTTCATTAACCACAAAGAAAATGTGGTATAAACCTCATGTTTCATGTTTCTTAGGGGCAACCAACATGAATTATGTAGTTTCTTTTACTTAACATCAACATCAATTACAACAAGTGAATATATTTAATTAAAAAATATTTTATTAATATAATATTTTCTACAAACTTGTTATAAGTAATTTTTTATATTAAATTAAATTTACATATAATAATATGTTTAAATTATGTAATATTTTAGGAAATAACCTACAACACAACCGTAAAGTTGTGAGCCTCTAATCTAGGAGGTTTTGGGTTAGAACTTACTTAATCTTAACAAATAATAATAATTAAATCTCGGCAATAATTATAGTAGTAGTTATATAAATATAAAAATTTTCACTCTTTTCACTTATAAATGAAGTTTATGATAAAGTATTAATCTCCAAATGTATTTAAGAAATATTATTCCTCTATATTTGAAACAGAACAATACAAATGAAATTAATTTGTAAATAAAATACAAATAATCATATTGATGAAATGATTCAATTCAAAAAAAATTACCATTACTTTTTTCCCCTGTATGTAGGGTCCAAGTAAAACCATCAATGAGTGTTGATTGTATACATTCCAAACGAATAACAAGAGGGAGAAGGTTTCTTTCATCCATGAATTTAACATTCTCTAGTCACATTCAATCTAATTTCTCAAAGAATTAATTTTTTTTTTTGTTATTTTTATATCAAATTGAGTATCCCAAGAACTTTTTTTTGTCTACAAAACAAAATGTTTGTTCTTGAAGATATCTCCTACAAAAAATATTTACAGAGGACTTGGAATAACTTTTGGGACATTATTATCAAATTGCTAAAATAAAGGATTTTGAATCTACCCTTACTGCTTCATGTCAATCAATTGGTACAAAAAGCATTTTTTTAAACTTTTAACTAGATTAGAAAATGGGGTATTATTCTTGCTTTAGAATTGAAATATGATGGATCAAATTATTTGAGCTTTGATTTTTGGTTTTGATTGTGTATGTTTTTAAGCATCAAATTATTACAAATATTTAAATTCTAACTTTTGAAGCAACATATAGGTTATGATGGTTTACAATATTGTTGCTTTCACATACATTTGTGGCTCCAAATTTTTTTTTATCTCAATTTATGTATTCTATGAAAAGTGCGAAAGAAAGACAATCAAAATAGTTTTACTATCCAAGGTATGATAGGTAAATGCTCTTAGAAACAAGTGCCACGTAATGGCGTGTACTTGCCGCAATTAATTATAATTATAAATTTAATTCTAATTTTATTATAAATATTAATAAAAATAAATATATGTAATGACTAACACACACACACACACACACACGTATATATATATATA
>MU225325.1:6274087-6304253 GCA_018584345.1 Thuja plicata | reverse complement strand
CCTCATATTTTGCAATGTTGTTAGTGTAGGGAAATCCCAATTTGAATGACATAGGGATGTAGTCACCTTGAGGTGTGACAAAAAGTATTCCTGCCCCTGCACCATGAGCTGTGTAGGACCCATCAAAATAAAGTTTTCAAGTTGGTTGTTCTTCTATCATGTACAAATGCTCATCTGGAAATTCTGTGATCAAAGGATATGCATCTACCAATGGCGCTTCTGCTAGCTGATCAGCAATGACTTGCCCTTTAATGACTTTTATGTCGACATATTGAATATCAAACTCACTTAGCAGCACAACCCATTTTTCCATTCGACGTGTGAGTGTAGTCCTGGAGAGTAGGTACTTGAGAGGATCCACCTTTGAAATGAGCTTGGTTGTATGACTAAGCATATAGTGGCGAAGTTTTTGAGTGGCGAAGACCACTGCTAGACATGCTTTTTCCATAGGAGAATAATTGAGCTCATAACCTACTAAAGTCCGACTGATGTAATAAATGGCTCTTTCTTTACCCTCATCATCTAGTTGATCAAGGTGTGCCCCCAATGCTGTGGTAGTAGCATAAATGTATAGGATGAGTGGTCGACCAGGTACATGTGGTACCAAGATGGGTGGATTAGCCAAGTAATCTTTGATTTTGTCAAAACTCTTCTGACATTGAGGATCCCACTTGAATGTGTTATTTTTTCGCAGGAGATGAGTGAATGGTCTACTAGTTGAGAGATGAAACATCGCAGAGATTGTAGCTTTCCTTGGAGGTTGCGTAGCTGTTGGAGTGTTTTTGGTGGATGCATCTCTATGATAGCTTGTACTTTCTTTGGATCGATTTCTATGCCTCGTCTGGACACAATGAACCCCAAGAGTTTGCCTGATGTGACCCCAAAGACACATTTCTTAGGGTTGAGCATTAAGCAGTAGTGTCCAATTCTGTCAAAGACTCATTCCAGAACATCTAGGTGATCTTCCCTCTTAACTGATTTTGCCAAGATTTCATCCACATAGTCTTCAAGGATCTTGTGAATCATGTCATGAAAAATGACAGTCATGGCTCTTTGATAGGTTGCCCCAGCGTTCTTTTAGCCAAAAGGCATCATGTTATAGCAGAAGGTGCCCCAAGGGGTTGTGAATGTTGTCTTATGCTGATCTTCTTCTACAATGCAGATCTGATTATATCCAGAAAAGTCATCCATGAGTGACAATATCTCATGTCCTGCTGTGAGATCCACAATCATGTCTATGTTTGGCAAGGGGAAATCATCCTTGGGACATGCCTTATTGAGATCTCTAAAATCTTTACATATCCTGATTGATTTATCCGGCTTAGAGATGGGCACCATGTTAGAAATCCAGTCAGAATAGTCAATGGGGCAGATGATCTTGGCTTGGACTAACTTTTCTAGCTCCGCTTTGACAAGTAGTGCCACTTTAGGGTGCATCTTTCTGAGCTTTTGTTTGACAAGTTTGATGTTTAGGTCCACTGCTAGATGGTGAACCACCAAGTTGGGGTCTAAGCCCTGCATGTGGGAGTAAGAGCATGCAAACTTGTTGATGGATTCCTTTAATAAAGTGACAAGATCACTTTCTTCTGCTTCAATCAAAGATGTTGCTATGTATGTGATGGCGTGATTCTCTTTGGTACCTAGGTTGACAGGTTTTGCTTCTTCAATGAGAATCGATGACTATTCAGGCCTGTAATCACGGATAAGAGGAAGAGGAGAATCTTCATCCTCTAGCGGAGGTTTTCACCATGGGATACACCCTTTGTTTTTACTTTTTTATGATCAGATAGCGCCCCAGAGGGGTTTTCGCTAGGGGATCGATTTTTCTCTTTTTTATTTTTGTTTTCTGTTTCATTTTTGCGGCTAAAGTTCTCCTCTTCCCCAAAGTATGCCTTTGGGTCCAGTTTGTAAACATATGATGAATCTTGCCCCCAGTCACTACTTTGGTCAATTGCTCCCATAAAGCTTAGGAGCAGGTCCTTACTTTGGAACACGTCAATGTGTACGACACTCGGTTGGTCCCAGTATATGAGTTCAGGATGGCGGAGAGGAAGGTCAATGAAGAGGATGGAAATTTATTGTAGGACAGCATTTCCCAGGAAGGTTTCATCGTCGAAAACATCGTCATAAGCTCTCACAACTTTCTCTTTCGGGATGTCAGCGATTTCGCCCAGAGATAGACAAGAGGCAAAGATGTTTTTGTTGGTGCCAACATTCATGTTAGAGTCGATGCCAAGTCCCAGGTGCTTTTCTAGTCGGGTAGGTATAATAGGATCTTTCATTCCTTACTCTTCATAACCAAGGCCACCTCCTTGATAGTTCCATTTTTCTGTCACCAGCATGTGCATTACGGGGTACGTATCTTTGAAGTAATTGAGGTGACTTGTGTCCTTGGGTGGTGGATCTTTATATAACCATTGGTTGATGTTGGGTGTCATTTTCTGGCCAGTCAATGTATCTTTTGATATAAAAGTGGTAGGACCAAATTGCAGTGCCTTGGTTGTCTCTGATTCAGTCTTGCTTACATTAGGTTTGCAGCCTTGAGTGTGTGGATCAATTAGCAGTGCTCCAACTGTAAAGGCATCAGATAGAGTGTACTCACCACAACCTTTGTTGTTGATCTTGACCGTGGATAAGGTGGAGGAGAGGATTGTTTATGGGTCTGAATGGGTTCGAGATGAACTGGCGACAGAAGTACCAATGTCGATCCCAGGACAGTGATTGGAATGTGGAAAGCATGTTTCCAACGCATTACAGTATGTGAAGGGCTTGGGATCTGCACGAAAGGTGATCTCAGTGCCTTTATATGGGAATTTGATGCAATGGTGGTAGGTGGAGGGGACAACTTGCATAGAAAGAATCCATGGGTGTCCAAGGAGAATGTTGAAGGGAAGGTCAAGATCAACAACGTGACATAATGTATCCTGGATAACTAGGCCCACTTGAATGGGAAATAATATGGTGCCTTCAGAAGTACGCTCCAAATTATCATATGCCTTTATTGTGATGACATCATTTGTTATGTCAGCTTCAGTGCAACCCAACTATTTTATGAATTTTCGAGTGCACAAATTTAGGGCCGATCCATTATCTATCATGACCCGTTTGATGGCAAAATCTTTAACCATGACAACAATACGGAGTGGGAGATTATGATCGGTTTCTTCTAAGGGTACGTATGTAGGTTTAAAGGAGACCCCACAAGATGCAGATAGGTGTCCGACAAGGTTTTGGAATTCAGTGAGGTTGATGTCGTTGGGCACATGGGATTCTTGCAAGGCTTCATTGAGGATCTCTTGATAAGTGGGTGATGTGCAAAGAAGATCCAGGATGGAAATTTGGGTGGGAGTATTCCCTAGGTGTTTCAAAATGTTGTATTGGTTCCCAGCATATGGGGTGGGACTGGCACCTGCGACTGTTATCCTACCTCTACGAGTGGTGATGGCGCATTGGTTATCAACACCCTTGACATGGATGACATTGACGGAGGACTGGACTTGGGATATGCGGCTGATGAGATTATCATAGTTGATATAGGCATTGGTATAATCTTTTCTGTCAGCATTTTCTGCTTGTTTACCCTTCCCCTGATCAGCAGACTGGGTAGGATTGCTTGGACATGTACCTGAAGTGTGTTTAGGGAATGCATTTTGATAAATTTTAAGGCCTGCATTTGGCGATGATTGGGCAGGAGAATCCACTTCAATTTCCTTGCGATCAATGAGATCCTGAATATAGTATTTCAACTTCCTGCATTTGAGGGTGGTGTGTCCCTTAACACGGTGGTATTCACAATACTCGGTGTCTTTATACCAAGCTGGCTTAGGAGTTGAGTCATCAAATGGCTGTGTTTTAGGATACACGACTTGGTTAGCTTGGACCAACTTTCAGAAGATGACATTTATAGAATCACCCAAAGGGGTAAACGTGCATTGTGGCCCATTTGAAGCGCGTGGTCTCTGTTGTCCATGCCGAACTGATATAGCATTTGTCTGATTCATAGGACCTTGATATTTGTGTTGATATGATGTCCCTGGAGGGGGATAGATAGTCATGTCCTAAGGGCGCATATTTTGTTGGTAAGTGGGTTGGGAATACATGGGATTTGGTTGTTGATACATGGGAGGAGGTTGAGGGTACATTGGTGATGCTTGCTGATAAGTCTGGGTAGGTGCATTACGACTAGCTACCACAACCTGAACATGTTTGGTGTCAGTGGCTCCATCTGTTACCGCATTTTTTTTCTTGTTCTAGTATCGGGATCGATCATTGTTATATTTGTCAGGCTGGGATTCTTTGTAGTGCTTGATGGCACCCTCTTCTACAAGACCTCGTTCAAGATCCATACCTTTGATTGTGATGTCGTGATAATTTTGTATAGATTTCATGCGCATGTGATGGGAAAGCTTAGGATGAAGGTTGTTAATGAAGATTTTGATAAGATGTTGCTTTGGGGGTTGGTAAGACAACCTTGTAGTCAGCCCTTGCCAGCGCTGAAGATAATCGACCAAGCTCTCTCCTCCCTTTTGTTTGGAATTGCATAGGTCAAGAAGTGAGAGTTCATTTTCGACATTATGTGTATTGGGCCACAAACTTTTCAGATAATTCCCTGAAAGTAGAGACTGTATCGTAAGGAATTTTGTAGAACCATTTAAGAGTGGTTCCTTCTAAGCTTTTGGGAAACAATCTCATGAGGAAGTTATCGCTATAGGCCACTTCTTGGCAGGCCATGTAGAATTCTTTCACATGACTCACAGGATCTCCCTTCCCCTGATATTTATCAAATTTTGGGGTCTCAAGTGCTTGGGGAAGGGTATAGCAGTGATGGATCGATCAAACGGATAAGGACGTACCTCCTCAAACTTGAATGTTTTATCCTCTGTCCCAGCTTTTAGCTCCTTAAGAGCATTCTTCATTTCCTCCCATTCATGATTAATTTGCAGGGGGGGATTGTTAATCGTGATTGCATGGTTTCCTTGAACCTAATATGGATCAAATGGAAAATATGGAGGATGCTGTGGGGGATATTGTGGTGTTTGGTATGATGGTTGTTGGTTGTTGGTCAACGTATATGGGCTGTTGTGGTGGAAGTTGTGGTTGAGGGGAATATTGCAGTGGAGGAGGTGTCGACGCTTGATAAGATTGTTGCAACTGCTGAAAATATGCTTGTATTTGTTGCTACATTGAATAGGCAGGATGAGCTTGTTGCACACCTGCATAGGGTGGAGGATAAGTGTTTTGCAGCGGAATGCCCCCAATGGGAACATTGAATTGCTATGGAGGTGGAATTGTTTGTGATGCAGCGGAAGATGGCATGGCTATGTAATTGGGGGAATGAGTTTGTTGTTGTTGCATGGGTTGGATTAAAGGATTAGCAAACTGTTGCAGTGGTTGTGCCATGAAGGAATTCGGCCCCTGCATTTGTGGTTGTGGCTGCTATGTAGTTTGGATAGTGGGTTGTGCAACTGCGAAGGGGTTGATTTGTTGTTGTTGTGCTTGGGATGTGAATGGGTTGGTGATTTGTTGTTGCAATTATTGTTGTTGGGATGGTTGCTGAATGGATTGTTGCTGCTGAATAGGTTGTTGTTGCTACTGTTAGATAGGTTGTTGTTGCTGTTGGATAGGTTGTTGTTGCTGCTGTTAGATAGGTGGGATGGGAATTCGGGGTATGACGAAGGGATTCGTGGATGGTTGCAATATGGGGGGATTTGGGTTGAACAATGTTTGAGGTAGAATTGCTAACATTCGTTGTGATTGCGTTGCTGGTGGAGCGGGAAAAGTGAACCCTTGTGGAAATAAGGGTTGGTTATATGCGTTGGTAGGTGGCATGCCTGTGGTGAAGAAAGACGGAATAGGCATGAAGACTTGGGTGCTTTGATACTGTGAACTGGTTGCACTTTGAATGGGCTGAGTGGGAATGGGTGGAATGGTGGTTTGTTGTGTGCTAACTGGTGGTGGTGGAAAGTTTGCAATGAATGTTGGGATTGCTTGCGAAAGAGGAGCAACTGTGGCTTACGGAGGTGCCTGCATAGTGACAGGGGTTATTGTTTGTGATGTTTATGTGGCATCAAGAGGCGGGGCTCCCAAAGTAGATGAGGGTGTTGTGTGCATGATGGAAGGTGGAATGGACAGATGAACTACTTGTGCGATAAGAGTTCCCACTTGTAGGGCTCGTTGAAGTGGATCAAAAACTTCGTTTCTAGTGGGATGAGGACATTCCCCTGGAAGTGCCATAGGTCATGTGACAAGTGTGGGTATAATCCAAGGCGGGAGTTGAAGTCCTTGTTGTTGTATGTCCAAGAGTACTTGGTTGCTGTTGCGTCCACTCATGGCATTTACCATGTGGACATACGCTGGATGGTTGATAAATGTTTCGACAGTTTTCAAAGTAGGAGTTTCATTAGTGGCTACCCAGATATGTTCAATTTGATCGTTGGGCTGAGGCGCATAAGTAACCATGGCATTGGTGTTGTTATTCGTAGGATTAGATGAGCTAGCGTCAAGATTAGGATCCATGTTCTTCCTCTTCTTAGTGGCTCGTGTGATAGGTGGCATGAAATGACTACCCTAAGGGGATATGAGATGCAAGATGTATGCAAGGATGCACTTAGGAAACTAAGGATGATGATTCTAGGATTAGGATGTGCTTAAGATGATGGATGTGCTTCTACAGATTAAGGATGACTTGATGTATGCAAGGATTAAGGGTTGTTTTCCCTAGTGTAGGATCAAGTGGATATGATTGTCTACCTAAGACAAACTTGTGGTCTTTGGGGAACGAGATTCTTTGTCAATGTGAACCAACCTGTTGATCAAGGTGATGAGATTGTAAAACACAAAGGGGAGTATCCTAAACAATAATTAGTTTAAGGACATCCATGGATGGGGTTTGATTAAGATGTAGGTTTTTTTAGCAACTCAAAAGGGTATGCAATACCAAGTGAGGGGTGTGATCAAGGATGTTTTGGATGATGACTAGGATGATGCTAGGCTGATTATGATTGATTTGATTAATGCAAGATCATGCTAGGATGAGTGTGTGATGTGTTCCTAAAGATGAAAACCTAAGGAAGGTCCTAAAATGCAAGCTAAGTGAGCTTAAGAAGAGGAGGAACTTTTGTTTGTTGTAGTAAATCGACTAGTCATATTGCTCAAATGTAACAAAAGCAGAGTTTAGACGATACTTTCCCATGAAACGAGCAACCTTGTTGTTGTAGATCAATTTGTCAAATTCTCCTCATTTATGAATCTCTTGTTTGACATAATCGATGATGTGTTGGTATTTGGTAGCTTCTCGGGTTGTCTTTTTCTGTTCTCTTTGCACGGGTAGTAACGTAGTTTTCACCTTCTTATATTTGTTGGAATCATTCATGTCCTATAAATAGATCTAATCTTGGATGAATAGTTGGAGGTTTTAGGACATATCTGATAAAGGAACAAATTCTTTGCAAAGGATGTTGTCTTGATAATCTGGCAAAAGGTTGATCTTGTTCCAATTTTCAATATATTTGTTCCATGACAAGAACCAATTTTAGCATAGTCAATCCAGAAAAAAATAGGCATGTGTCTAAAAACAGTTCGACAAGAGACAAAGCAACCTTGAAGGATACAAGCATGTGACAAATTTGAATGTTGGATATTTTGTCTGTGTTTTGTATTTGCAAATGTTTTTCAAGCACTTCAAACACAAAATCTACCTAAGGAATTGGCATAGCATGAAAATACTTGCTCGTAAGCTTAGGCACACACACAAGAGCTAATCAGAATATGACTGTCACCAAGCACGTAATGGCTCTAGTCATGATGTCATATTATCTGGTTCCAAACGCTCAGGGTGGCACGAATGTACGAGTGATCTTGGGGAAGTTACTATCTTCCTTGCACAAGCATTATCACCTTTCGGGGGTGTTCTGGGTAGCTTGTAAGCCTAGAGTGTTTAGTAAGTGTCTCCGTTCAATTGTATCCTCTATGTCCGTGCAAGCACGATTCAAGCCTATAGCCCCATAGACTGTCTTGACAAAAGTGGTCACGTAAATGTGATTGAGACCGCGAGGCCACACTTAAGTTAGACGAGAGCCGAGTATAAGCTCAAATGCCAACCGACTCCCGAGGCTTCAACCCCAAGGAGTAAATTTGATTAACGTGAGTTAGAGTGGTGTGGCTTACACGTCGTTCTCATGTGGTTCGTTTCCTCAACCGGTAGGCCCATCTAAAGGATTCAAAGTAACTTGGATTTGCGACAAAAAGGAGTTTGGATTTCTAATTTTCCCACAAGGGTAAAAGAGCATACTCTCCTATCCAGTATCATTTTCTCCACAACCATGCAAGACAAGTTTGTTCTTTCCCAAAAAGATTTAATTATTTAACACAAAGCAAGTGTGTCTAGGCTTTTGATCCTCCCAAAAGGGAAGAGAGCATAATCCCCTAACACTTGCTTCGGATTAGATAAAGAAATCTAACTATTTAATCTACGTGCCTAAGAAATATTAACACAAACACAATCGTTTGGTCGATGTAGATCCGAGGCAATCTGCAATACAAACGTGAGTAGTCTTAAGATTGCGTCTTTGACAAGCGGTGTTGCAAAACAACTGATTAGTAATTTCGAGTTTGGCCTTAGATAAGCATTGAACACACAAGAACCACTTAACAATTGTTAGTACATGATTAAACCAATTTTGACAGAGTTCAGACGCCGATTCAGAGCGCAGGTGCTGATTCTTGTTTTAGCCAAAAAAGTTACAGAATGCAGAAAACAGGCTAAAAACACAGAAACCAGAAAGTGGCTATGCCAGTCGGAGACGCCAATTTGCAGAGCACAGATGTCAGTTATGCGCAGACGCTGGTTTGTGAATCACAGATGTTGGTTCATGAACCAGTGTTTACGCAGACGTCGTTGTACCTACAAACACAAAAAGACAGTAAGAGACAACAAAAAAAGTTAATTTTTCTCCTTTCTAGTCTTTAATCAGATCAAATGTAGCCATTTCAAACTTTCCAAACATTAAAAAGTTAGTGTGTTTTTAATAAACCATCAAGATTTGTTTACTTTAATGAATTTTTAGCATTATAACACCTTGTGAAAGTGGATCTATGATAAAAAACATAATGCTAAAACATTAAAAGCAATGGAAAAGATAGTGAATCTCAAAAACTGAAAGGTCAAGTTTGGAAAGTCTAAAATTAACAATGCTAGGTGTAAACGACAGTTCAGGTCGCAGACGTTGATTTAGCGTGGATGCCGAACGACAATTCAGTGAGAACCGGTGTTTGCTCAGACCCCTCTGCGTAAAACACAGATGTTGATCCGCGTTCTTGGCAAAATTTGGAGGAAATAAAGACAAGAAGTTAGAATTTTTAGGGACGTGGGTCCCACTAGGCATGCTAGAATGTGTATGAGGAATTCTTCAATATGTTGGGAGCAAGCTTAAACATGAAAATATTAGTGGGTTAGCACATAAATCATTTCAAGATCACATGTAAGAGCAAGCAAGCAACAAAGGACTCAACATCACATCAGATTGAGCTAAAAATAAGTAACAATGCACCGTATTTTACTGATTTTGATTTGCTCTTCTTGATAGGATGTAGGTGTGCTCTCTCAAACACACAAGAATGCAATGGATCCCAATGCAAATGCAAGATTGACAAAATGAAAGAATTCAAGAACTAGTATAAGGCACTAGTCTCAAATCTTTCAAAAGGATGATATTCTAAGCTAGTTATGAAGATGATATGCATATACTAGATGGAGACTAAGATTTATTTACCAATTGGAAGCCTAGCATGTAATATCTAAGTGAATTAAGCATAAAAAGACTAAGGGCATATTGAAAACATGGAATCTAGAACTATGCTAACATAATAACAATGCAAATATGAGAGATGCAAAATGGAGAGGAGAAGGCCTCTATTTATAGAGTTTTTGGAGAGAGGAAGAGGCTTGGATGAAGTGGCACCTATGTGGAATCCACATAAGGAACACATAGACTTGAAAAGATGGCCAATTTTGAGTCAAAATTGGCATTTAATATTAAGTAGCTCAATATTTCAAAAGGGGAGATAAAGTTGTAAGAAGAAATTAAATAGGAATGGGTGCCCATTTTGGAGAGAATTTCCCCATGTGGGTGAGCATTCCATTAGCCTTAAAAAGGTTAGGAATCACTCTATAAGCATGGTTAAAGGACAGTTAGGTGGGGAAGTATACTTAGGAAATGAGGTGATGGGAATAGGGTAGGCTTTTAGGGTAGGATTAATAGGTTCCTAGCTAGGATTTAGGGGATTATTCAAATCAATTTTGAATAAATTATGGTTTAGAAGAATTAGGAAAATGGAGGATTTAATAAATGTAAATTTATTAAAAAGGGAATTTCATGAGACAAATGTATTTAAATAAAATACATTGGAATAGTATTTACACTATTCATAAATACTAGCAAATGAAACTATTTAATTGATTAAATTAAATAGTTAGAGGAAAAAGAGGGAAAATAATATTAATATTTTTGGACGTCTACATTTTGCCCCTCTTTGACGTGGCATCACAAGTGACGTTTTGTCAAAGACAAGAAAATGAGTTGCCCCAGAGGAAGAGGGTTTCTAGGAGTTGTGCTGAAGCAACGACGCTATGGGGTTGTGCCCCCTCGAGAAAATAACACAACAAAGAAAATATTGTGGGATTTTCTCAAAAAAAGACGCAACGGGAAAGAGGAAAGGAAGGAAGAAATAAATAGAAGCCTTCTTAAATACAATTAAGAATGCAAATGCAAATGAACGTAAATGCAACTAAATGAGCATTGGGATCCATTTGTGTGAAAAATATGGAGAGCACATCCGATTTTGATATTGCAATAGGAGGCATGCATCAGGTGTTAGAAAACACAGATGACAAGATTCCTTTACATGGACTAGACGCTCAAACAAAAGCATACTGCAAAAGACGCATGTATTAGTAGCCACCAGTCATAACGCACCAAGATATAGCAGATTGAGGTAGTGGTGAGTAGGTGTAGACTGACACAAAAAGATAAAATCAACAAAGAAGGCCTCATGACCAAGTAGTCATTCGGTCCAAAGTCCTTGCCATGAAAATGATTGATGTGATGAAGGATTTGATAAGCCGACGCCGGAAGGATGCATCCTGATGAGCAGAGATTGGATTTGATTTGAAAAAAAAAAAATCGCTAGCAAAAGCTGTGAACAGGATGGGAAGCAAGGATAGTCGGTCGCAAAATTGATTTGGTGAAAAATATTGTTGCAGTTGCATGAGTTGAAATGTTGCTGAAAACTAAGATCTAGAATGATGCGAAAAGGACGAAGTGTTTATTGCATGATTTTTGAGAATGTTTGTTTTTTTTGAAATTTTTTGAATTTTTTAAATTTGTAAGATTGTTCACGATTTTTAAATGTTTTTGGGATTTTATGCGTATTCAAGCTGTACAACAGGATGATTGATACAAAAATATACACGGGGGGGGGGGGGAAAATGGGTGGGCAAANGGGGGGGAGGAAAATGGGTGGGCAAAAATTTTGGGAAAAACGGGGGCTATAAGAGGGGCTGAGTGGTGTAAGGAAGGTCATTTGTGAATAGTGAATAGTGAAAACTGAGCTCTGGAGTGAAAAGATGGCTGACGAGAGAATGAAGGGGCAGTTGGGAGAGCGTGTGCGCACACATGGGAGGCCCGCCGAGCGACCGGTACCGGTGAGTGAGCTATCCGAGACCTCGCATTTATTATTATGGAAGTTATTTAATGTTTTGGGTGGGGTTATGGGGTAATTAATAGGGGTATTAATGATTGTGGACCGGAGACGCTGGTTCTTGAACTGGCGTCTGTGCAGACGTTAATCCCTAGATCGACGTCTTCGCAGACATCGGGGTTGGACTGACATTTTTGAAAATGCCAGACCCGGACCCCTGTCTGCAAAGACAGTAGTTTGCAGGAAAGACATCGGAGACACCGGTGTATGAACCAACGTTTCCGGCTGAATCGATGTCTGTGCCAAAAAGGACAGACGTCGAGGGAAAAGGGAAGGGAGGGACCCGGCGGGGGCTGGGGATGGGTCGACATAAGACCTAGGGACAAGATGCCCCACTTTGGGAAGGTTTAGACTAGGACTAGAAGAAAAGGTGACTGACATGGTGGATTTTTGAAATTTTGCAAGAGCAGTTCCCACCATTGGGATCACGAGAGCATTGGCCGCTGACCATGGAGTTGGAGCCGCAGCTCACAGAGGATGACTCGGGGTTGTTGGCTGTGGTTGGGTTGGACTATGTGCCCCGTTGGCCTAGGCTACGGGTGCACAATGGGATGATGACCGCGTTGATCGAGTGGTTGCACAGTGACACCACCACCTTTCACTTGCCTACTAGAGAGGCGACTATCACTTTGGAGGACGTCTGGCAGATCCTTCAGATACCCATCCGAGGGGCAATTCCTTAGTACCGGTTGGAGGATAGCGACCATTTCATGAAGATCTCCTTCAGGAGACCAATGAGACAGATCCCTACATACAAGACCTGGATGCCCTGGCAGCCAGCAGTCGACAGCTAGCGGCCGATTGGAGGTTATAGCGGATAGCCCTATATCTGGCGGTATTGATTGGTGGGCATATGTTAGCAGACTTGGCGGGACATGGCTTCGACATGGGATGGTCGCGAGTACTAGAGGAGGGGACTTCGTATTGTTGGGGGTACGTTGTCCTCGGATAGTTGTACCATGACCTACACATGGCTGCGTACTGCGGGGCACGTAACATGGGTACAGGCGTGACCTTGATGCTAGTTTGGGCTTGGGAGCACATTGCAGTGTTCTGACCTATGAGGGTTTGAGAGGTGCGACAGCCTGGAGAGCCCTATGCCTACGGATACAGGCTTCCCTTGAGATACACCTCTGTCGGCCAGACTGGATATTGGCGGCGACTACTAGATGAGGTACAAGTTTTCTGTTGGACCCCATACCGACTATGCAAGCCATGGGGGACAATGGACTGGGCGACAGAAGTGGAGGATGGTTTTGAGGATTTCCTGTACCTGTCGTACGTTCAGACGGATTGCTTTCTACTGGGGAGGACTATCCACCAGATAGAGAGGTACAGACCCTCGAGGGTGATGAGGCAGTTTGGTCTGCAGCAGGGGGTGGTGGCAGATGATGCCTTACATCCTCATGTCACCGGGGAGGTAGGCACATGGGGCAGGTACACAGATGTCTTGACAGTGCGGGCATCTTGGAGGGATATTACATGGCTCAACTTTGTTGCCCGACCAAACATTACAGATGCAGGGATGACCCCGGAGTACGCAGCATGGTGGGCTGCACACACACCATTGAGATTGATGGACCCGGCTTAGGTGGCTACTCACGAGTAGCCGACAGACAATATGGACATGGATGATGAGACAGATATCGGAGACGCCCCAGAGACCTCGGCAACAGGTCAGAGGAGGAGACTGTTGAAAAAACCCTATTCTCCCAAGAACACCTGCATGCATAACCTGTTATATAGAAGAAGTGAAGAACAGAAGACAAGAGAAACTATGGAGGCCAAAAAGCCAGAGGAGAAATCATGTGCACAAGAGGTGAAAAACTCCTTATGAAATGCAAAGAGGTGAATCCTTATAAAAGGATACCAAAACCCTAAAGGTGAAAACCCTAAAGAAAAATGAGATGCCTAAGTTTAACTTAAGCGAAGAGTATAATAGACTAATAATTAAATAAATTAATAATTAGCTATAATATGACTAATCTAACACCCCCCCTTAAGTGTAACTTAGGGAGAAGCTAAACAGCAAAAGACTAAAAGATGCATGCAAACAAAATGCATGAAAGGAACTATGGGTCCCAGCAACTAGGCCTGATCAGGTACCGAAGTACAAGAAATAAACTAGATGAAGGAAACTGAGCCTCCAATCTAGGGAAAGTTCCAAAGAAAGGAACAAGAAAGAGCAAGAAGCATCTCCGAAGTATGAAGCTGTAAACACTGTCAGAAGTAACTGCTGGAACCCCCACTGAAAAAGAGCATGACCAGGTAGAGAAGAGAAAGTCTGAAGAGCTGATCAATCGAACCCGGGAAGCAATAGAAACAACAGGAGAACCCCCCCATAATGCTGAACAGGGAGAGGGGTGACAGGAACACTGAAATGCAATGTCAGAAACATCTGTAGAAAGAAGAATCAGGAACACTGATAGTGCAATAGAAGTATAAGCACAGGATAAAGGGTGGTGTCACTGACACACAGCATGGGCTAATGTCGTGGAAGGTACGCTCACTTGACAAAGGTGGATGAGCACAAAATGGCAAAATATCATAACCCCCCATGGCACTTTATAACTGAGTGCGAGTACAAAAAATACACAAGGTGCTCGAAATCCAAAATATGCAAAAGCAGGAACTTTATCTTAGTGCGTTTACAGAAAAGAAAATGCTACAGAAGAGAAGCATGCAAAGCTCAGAAGTTAGAAAGAAGAGTGAGCCAAAAGAATAGAAGAAGAGATCCCAGGACCTATAGAACCCAAGTAATCCACCAGAGTGCGAAAGAGAAAAAATTGGAGGAGAGAGAACCTGGAGTAGAATCTGGAAAAAAGACCCCTGCAACTAAAAAGCTCACTGAACCAGCTTTTCGATGATATCTGGTTTGCCAAAAACGGAGTCTGGATGAGCCAGATAAGGTTCCTAGAAGGCAGAAAACAAACATCAAACTTTGACAACAAAAAACAGTATCAAAATGGTGGAACCCAAAACCCTAACCTCCATCATCAGAAATTTCTTGGAAAGAGCTTTCCGACGATATATGGAAGTTGAAAAAATACCCTTGTATGCTCCAGATAGAGCGAAAACAGCGCCAGGAGATCAGAAAGGCTCCAAAATCAGATTTTAAGCCCCTGGGGCTAAAACATCTCTAGCCCCTGGGCGCATGGTACGCATAGGGGGCTGGGGCGAAGCCCCCGATCATCCATGTGACCGCCGCTAGAGGGAAATAAGCCCGCGGGGCTTAAAAAAAGTCGGGTAGGTGGTAGAGTGGCGTGGAGGCGGAGGAGTGTCAGCGGAGCGGCAGAACCTGGCGTAGCGGGGCAGTTGAGCGGGCAGGGCCGGGAGGCGCCGGGGCCGCGGAGGGCGGTGTGGGCCGGGCGCTGGCCGGCGCCGGTGGAACGCCGGTGGCCTGGTGGTGGCGCGTTTAATTAACACTAGCTGCGTTTTTAAAAAATGCTAAAAACCAGTAAAGATGAGTTTTTTAAATTTTTTTCTCGGTTTCCGTGCCCGTACGACACTGGAAACCAATTTTTTTTTGCCTCGGAGGCAAGATGTCCAAAATGGACAAATTTTATATGGATTCTAGGGTTTTTGGGCGCTCTGAGCGCAATGAAGATATCTGTTTGAGCCCAAAATGATCAGAAACAAAGGTCCCCCCTAAATCCACATAAAAGCTTCTGAAAAGCCAAAAAAACCTCCAACTTCTGATACACTTCGACAAAACACAAACAACGAGTAGCAAGATGGCTCTGATACCATGTTGAAATAGGAAAAACCCTATTCTCCCAAGAACACCTGCATGCATAACCTGTTACATGGAAGAAGTGAAGAACAGAAGACAAGAGAAACTATGGAGGCCAAAAAGCCAGAGGAGACATCATGTGCACAAGAAAATAATATATTAACAATATGTTTCTAGAAAGTACAATGAGATGCGAAAAACTCCTTATAAAATGCAAATAGGTGAATCCTTATAAAAGGATACCGAAACCCTAAAGGTGAAAACCCTAAAGAAAAATGAGATGGCTAAGTTTAACTTAAGCGAAGAGTATAATAGACTAATAATTAAATAAATAAATTATTAGCTATAATATGACTACTCTAACAGAGACCACAAAGACGGGTGAGACCTCGTACAGAGGCGCAGGCAGGGGCAGGGGTAGGGCCAGATCAGGGGCCATTCCTAGGGGTTGTGCAGGATCAGAGGCTACAAAGGCCCCCACTAGTATAGGTATAGGTGCAGCCACAGGTACAGGTATAGGCACCAGCAGTGCCACCACAGGTACAAGGGCCATAGGGGCCACCTGTAGGATACGTAGCACAAGAGACCCACGATACTGTCATCACAGAGCGAGACAGTCTTCAAATAGAGTGCACGAGACTGCATGGATTACTGGACATGGCGGTGGTGTCGGATACGAGCCTGCACATGGAGATTTCCCGAATATAGGGGCTACTAACCGCAGAGACAGCACAGGTTGACAGGGCAGAGGGTTGACTAGATACCTTACAGGGCAGGGTTGATGTAGGGGAGTTTTCCATGGCTGATCTGACACAAGATGCTAGAGAGCTGGCTACCGAGATAGGTACCTTGACAAGCCAGTTGGACACCTTGACCTTGTAGATGGAGCAGGCTACGGAGCAGATTTCGGCATTGACCTTAGAGAGGGATGCAGCACTGCGGCGGGCAGAGACTTACAGGGCTGAGCGTGATATTTCCAGACAGGCAGTTGTTGTAGGTGGGGTTGGGCAGGTGGTGGCTGAGGCGTTTGCAGCTCATAGAGATGCGAAAAGGGCAGGCAGGGAGGCATCTCACTATCGTGCCTTGTATCATCAACTAGTTCTCGAGGGATAGAGACAAGATTACTTAGAGAGGTCCCATTCTCAGAGCACAATGCGGACTTCGGCGTCACAGGGATCGGTGGGTATGCCACCACGACCGCCACCAGAGCAGGGGGTGGATCCTCATAGCCACCGGTATGATTCAGCAGAGGATCGTGTGACACACATTTTTGTATTTTGAGATATACATGTATATTTGCATCGAGGTGCACGTGATGTATTTTATTGACATACACTGTATTTTATGGACATTTGATTTATACATGATCGATGAGGACTCTTATGATGCTTATGATGTACATACTGTGATCTATATGATGCTCTGATGCATATGCCTATATGATTACTGACAGTTGGTGCTTGTGGGATGTGATGTATATGGATGACCTATTATGTATGCAGGATGGTTTCATGATTATGTATATATGATGTATGACTTGTACAGGGTGGATGATGTTATATATACGATGTACTGACGTGTGTGGATGCAGGATGTGATGTGATTTTAGGATGTATGCAAATGTATATGTGATGTTTTATGAATGCTTCTAAATGAGTTTTTAACAATGCAAGACTAAAATGAATCTAAATGAAGTAACTATGCAAGACATGAAATGAATTATGCAGTATAGGAAATGAATCTAAATGAATTAACTATGTAAGATTAAAATGAGTCTAAATGAATTAACCATGTAAGATTAAAATGAGTCTAAATGAATTATGCAATGTATGAAATGAATCTAAATGATGCAAGGTGAATGTAAATGATGGATTAACAATGCACAGTTCTAAAATGATACTAACTATGCAAGTAAATGATTGACTTGATGATTATTGCAATCTAATAATGGATTTAATGCAATCTAATGAATCTAAAATAATGAATAATGAATCTAAAATGATGAATAATGCAATTTAATCTTAATGATAGATATAATAATGATACTAAAGGCAACGGATGTGATGGATGCAATGGGTGCAATAGGACTAATATATTTTTGGTGTGTCACAATCAACTGATAAACCAGACAGGTGGACTATGGAGAATCAAGCAGGGAATGTTAGCAAGACGGTGACTCGGGATGTTAGCGTGATGGCGAGAAGATCGAATCCGTCACGAATATACAAAGATCAAACTGAGCGATTAATTACAAGCGATTATGCTACAACGATTATGTACAAAGGTTGCTGTCGCGATTTGATTGGATCATGTTGTTTGTCTTGATGCACATGATATTGAGTGTGCTGATTGATTAGTTCAAGAGGAAAGATACATCCTGCGAGAACCCAAAGATGACGGGGATCTAGATTTAAGTTGACAAGAGGGAGGACACATCCTCAAGAGAATCATTTCCAGAAAGATGGGACTCACCAAGTTGATTGGTCAAATGTGCACTACAAGCAAACTGTAGAACCAACGTAGGATTTAATAGCGCAATTATATGATTTTTTGCACAAGGAGCAACTCAGGACACGAGAAATATACAGGAATGAATATGAAGGTTTGGGATAGTACAATGTATGGACAATTATATACAAGATTATGTGTACAAAAGCTCAGGATACGAGATAGGAAGATCACTGTGGACTAGTGCATATGATATGCGAACACCCAGGGAATATAGGAAATGTAGAGATTAGTGGAGATGTGGTGCTGGTGATGGAAGGAAACAAGATCTTGATAGATAATGGAATGGTCCAATATGTGTGACGCATGTTTCCAGGTTTTCATCACGCATACTTGTCCAAGGCGCCTGATTGCCAAGTTTTTACCATTGGACGAAAGTTTTCTCTTTATTTTTCTTTTTGATTTCTTTGGATCTTTTTGATTTTTTTTTTTATTGCCCAAGTGCCTGTTTACCAGGTTTTCATTGGGACAACCATTTTTTCAGCTTTTTAGAGATTTTTTTTCAGGACTATTTTATATTGTTTTTGTGCTTTTTTTAGGACTTTTTACACTTTTTATGGATTTTCTCAGATAACCAGTTGTCAAGAATAGAAGCGCCTGAGATGAATGATGTTGATAGGACCATTCAACGGTTCTCCTTCAGGAGTGGAGAGTTGATATGCCCCAGAACCAAAGCATGCAGTGACAACATATGGGCCTTGCCAGGTGACTTCAAACATGCCTTTCTTTTCCCAATCAGTACCCACTTTCTGATTTTCCTTTAGCACAAGGTCCCCAACTTTGAACTGACGTGGGTGGACCTTCTTATTATAGTTCTGCTTGAGTCTATTTTGGTAAACAATCAAGTGATCATAAGCTTGCTGGCACTTTTCATCTAATAGATCAAGTTGTGTGAGTCGTGCCACTCGGTAATCTTCATCATCAATCAGGCCTCTTAGTGATACTCGGAGGGATGGTAGTTCAACCTCAATTGGTAAGACTGCTTCAGCACCGTAGACTAGGGAGTGTGGAGTAGTGCCAGTAGGAGTATGGTAGGAAGTGCGACATGCCCATAGGGCGGGGTTGATCTGGAGATGCCAATCACGACCAGTATCATTGACAACTTTCTTGAGGATTTTGAGGATGGTTTTATTAGTTGCCTCAGCTTGGCCGTTACCTTGCGGGAAATATGGAATGGAGAAACGGTGATGGATGTGGAGGCGAGCACAGAGATCACTGACATGTTGATTTTCAAATGGTGTACCATGATCTGTGAAGATGGTGGAGGGTATGCCGAAGTGACAAACAATGTGATAGAGGATGAATTTGGATATTTGGACGCCAATAGTGAGTGTGAGCAGAATTGCTTCAACCCACTTTGTAAAGTACTCAGTAGCTGTGATTATGTACTTGTGGCTTTCAGATGAGAGGGAAGTAATCTTACCAACGAGGTCAAAACCCCAATAAGAGAAGGGCTAAGGAGGCGCAATAGGTCTGAGGTCCTGAGCAGGAGCATGGATCAAATTAGCATGTTGTTGGCAAGGTAAGCACTTCTTGACGAACTCACAAGCATCATGTTCTATTGTAGGCCAATAGTACCCTGTATGTAGAAGTTGCTTGGCTAGGACCATGTCACTCGTGTGGGCACTGCAGATTCCAGCATGTACCTCTTGTAAAGCCTGGGCGGCCTCGTTTTCATCTAGACATCGAGAGAGCATGTTGTGATAACCTCGACGATAAAGAGTGTTGGATACGAGGGTGTATCGAGAAGCTCTACAGATAAATTTTTGGCATTGGGTTGCAGTGAGATGAGGGGATATGATACCATTTTGTAGGTAATCTTGGATATCGTGGTACCACAGAGACTGAGGACCAACCAAGACACAAACGCGATTTGATTCATCGTTCTCATAACCGGGAGCATGAAGTTGCTCAACTAAGAATTCATATTACAGACTCATGAGGAATCTCTAGGAGGGATCCAATTGTGGCCATTGCATCAGCAACCTTATTCTGCAAGTGTGGTACTTGTGTTATCTGCAAATGGAGGAAGTGTTCTTTCAGTTTATCAATCATCTGCTTATATGGCGTCAATTTGTCTTCTTTGGTTTGATACTCATCTAGGACTTGTTTGATGATGAGTTGGGAGTCGCCAAAGATATGTATATCTGTGATGTTCCACTCTATGGCCATGTAGAGTCCTGCAATTAGTGCCTCATATTTTGCAATGTTGTTAGTGTAGGGAAATCCCAATTTGAATGACATAGGGATGTAGTCACCTTGAGGTGTGACAAAAAGTATTCCTGCCCCTGCACCATGAGCTGTGTAGGACCCATCAAAGTAGAGTTGCCAAATTGGTTGTTCTTCTATCATGTACAAATGCTCATCTGGAAATTCTGTGATCAAAGGATATGCATCTACCAATGGCGCTTCTGCTAGCTGATTAGCAATGACTTGCCCTTTAATGGCTTTTATGTCGACATATTGAATATCAAACTCACTTAGCAACACAACCCATTTTTCCATTCGACCTGTGAGTGTAGTCTTAGAGAGTAGGTACTTGAGAGGATCCACCTTTTAAATGAGCTTGTTTGTAGGACTAAGCATATAGTGGCAAAGTTTTTGAGTGGCGAAGACCACTGCTAGACATGCTTTTTCCATAGGAGAATAATTGAGCTCATAACCTACTAAAGTCTGACTGATGTAATAAATGTCTCTTTCTTTACCCTCATCATCTAGTTGAGCAAGGAGTGCCCCCAGTGCTGTGGTAGTAGCAGAAATGTATAGGATGAGTGGTCGACCAGGTACATGTGGTACCAAGATGGGTGGATTAGCCAAGTATTCGTTGATTTTGTCAAAACTCTTCTGACATTGAGGATCCCACTTGAATGTGTTATTTTTTCGCAGGAGATGAGTGAATGGTTGGCACTTGTCTGCTAGTTGAGAGATGAAATAATGCACAGATTATAGCTTTCCTTGGAGGTTGCATAGCTGTCAGAGTGTTTTTGGTTGAGGCATCTCTATGATAGCTTGTACTTTCTTTGGATCGATTTCTATGCCTCGTTTGGATACAATGAACCCCAGGAGTTTGCCTGATGTGACCCCAAAAACACATTTCTTAGGGTTGAGCATTAAGCAGTAGTGTCCAATTTTGTCAAAGATGCACTCCAGAACATCTAGGTCATCTTCCCTCTTAACTAATTGTGCCAAGATATCGTCCACATAGTCTTCAAGGATCTTGTGAATCATGTCATGAAAAATGACAGTCATGGCTCTTTGATAGGTTGCCCCAGCGTTCTTTAAGCCAAAAGGCATCATGTTATAGCAGAAGGTGCCCCAAGGGGTTGTGAATGTTGTCTTATGCTGATCTTCTTCTGCAATGCAGATCTAATTATATTTGGAAAATTCGTCCATGAGTGACAACATCTCATCCTGTTGTGAGATCCACAATCATGTCTATGTTTGGCAAGGGGAAATCGTCCTTGGGACATGCCTTATTGAGATCTTTGAAATCTTTACATATCCTGATTGATTTATCCGGCTTAGAGACGTGCACCATGTTAGAAATCCAATCAGAATAGTCAATGGGGCAGATGATCTTGGCTTGGAATAACTTTTCTAGCTCCACTTTGACAAGTAGTGCCACTTTAGGGTGCATCTTTCTGAGCTTTTGTTTGACAGGTTTGATGTTCGGGTCCACTGCTAGATGGTGAACCACCAAGTTGGGGTCTAAGGTCGGCATGTGGGAGTAAGACCATGCAAACTTGTTGATGGATTCCTTTAATAAAGTGACAAGATTACTTTCTTTTGCTTCAGTCAGAGATGTTGCTATGTATGTGATGGCGGGATTCTCTTTGGTACCCAGGTTGATAGGTTTTGCTTCTTCAATGAGAATCGATGACTGTTCAGGCCTGTAATCACGGATAAGAGGAAGAGGAGAATCTTCATCCTCTAGCGGAGGTTTTCACCAGGGGATACACCCTTTGTTTTTACCTTTTTATGATCAGATAGCGCCCCATAGGGGTTTTCGCTAGGGGATCAATTTTTCTCTTTTTTATTTTTGTTTTCTGTTTCATTTTTGCGGCTAAAGTTCTCCTCTTCCCCAAAGTATGCCTTTGGGTCCAGTTTGTAAACATATGCTGAGTCTTGCCCCCAGTCACTGCTTTGCTCAATTGCTCCCATAAAGCTTAGGAGTGCGTCCTTACTTTGGAACTCATCAACATGTACGACACTTGGTTGGTCCCATTCTATGAGTTCAGGATGGCAGAGAGGAAGGTCAATGAAGAGGATGGAAAGTTGTTGTAGGACAACATTGCCCAAGAAGGTTTCATTGTCGAAAACATCATCATAAGCTCTCACAACTTTCTCTTTCGGGATGTCTTCGATGTCAGCAATTTTGCCCAGGGATGGACAAGAGGCAAAGATGTTTTCGTTGGTGCCCCCATTCATGTCAGAGCCCATGCCAAGGCCCAGGTGCTTTTCTAGTCGGGTAGGTATAATAGGATCTTTCATTCCTTTCTCTTCATAACCAAGGCCACCTCCTTGATAGTTCCATTTTTCTGTCACCAGCCTGTGCGTTGCGGGGCACTTATCTTTGAAGTAATTGAGGTGACTGGAGTCCTTGGGTGGTGGATCTTTATATAGCCATTGGTTGATGTTGGGTGTCATTTCCTGGCCAGTCAAAGTACCTTTTGATATAAAAGTGGTAGGACCAAATTGTAGTGCCTTGGTTGTCTCTGATTCTTTCTTGCTTAGATTAGGTTGGCGGCCTTGAGTGTGTGGATCAATTGGCAGTGCTCCAAGTGCGAAGGCATCAGATAGAGTGTACTCACCACAACCTTTGTTGTTGATCTTGACCGTGGATAAGGTGGAGGAGAGGATTGTTTCTGGGTCTGAATAGGTTCGAGATGAACTGGCGACAGAAGTACCAATATCGATCCCGCGACAGTGATTGGAATGTGTAAAGGATATTTCTAATGCATTGCAATATGCGAAGGGCTTGGGATCTGTGTGGATGGTGATCTCAGTGCCTTTATATGGGAGTTTGATGCACTGATGGTAGGTGGAGGGGACGACTTGCATAGAATGAATCCATGGGCATCGAAGGAAAATGTTGAAGGGAAGGTCAAGATCAACAATGTGACATAATGTATCCTGGATAATTGGGCCCACTTGAATGGGCAATGATATGGTGCCTTCAAAAGTACGCTCCAAATTTTCATATGCCTTTATTGTGATGACATCATTTGTTATGTCAGCTTCAGTGCAACCCAACTGTTTTAAGAATTTTAGAGTGCACAGATTTAGGGCCGATCCATTATCTATCGTGACCCATTTGATGACAAAATCTTTAACCATGACAATAATACGGAGTGGGAGATTATGATCGGTTTCTTCTGAGGGTACGTCTGTTGGTTTAAAGGAGACCCCATAAGATGCAGATAGGTGTCCGACAAGGTTTTGGAATTCAGTGAGGTTGATGTCACTGGGCACACGGGATTCTTGCAAGGCTTCACTGAGGATCTCTTGATAAGTGGGTGATGTGCGAAGAAGATCCAGGATGGAAATTTGGGTGGGAGTATTCCCTAGGTGTTTCAAAATGTTGTATTGGGTCGCAGCAGATGGGGCAAGACCGGCACCTACAACTGTTATCCTACTTGTACGAGTGGTGATGGCGCATTGGTTATCAACACCCTTGACATGGACGACATTGACGGAGGACTGGACTTGGGATATGCAGCCGATGAGATTATCGTAGTTGATATAGGCATTGGTATAATCTTTTCTGTTGGCGTTTTCTGCTTGTTTACCCTTCCCCTGATCAGCGGACTAGGTAGGATTGCCTGGACCTGTACCCGAAGTGGGTTTAGGGAATGCATTTTGATAAATTTTAAGGCCTGCATTTGGCGATGATTGGGCAGGAGAATCCACTTTGATTTTCTTGCGATCAATGAGATCCTGAATATAGTGTTTCAACTTCATGCATTTGAGGGTGGTGTGTCCCTTAACACGGTGGTATTCACAATACTCATTGTCTTTATACCAAGCTAGCTTAGGAGTTGATTCATCAAATGGCTGTGTTTTAGGATACACGACTTGGTTACCTTGGACCATCTTGCAAAAGATGACATCTATAGGTTCACCCAAAGGGGTAAACGTGCATTATGGTGCATTCAAAGCGTGAGGTCTCTGTTGTCCATGCGGGACTGATATAGCATTTGTCTGATTCATAGGACCTTGATAGTTGTGTTGATATGATGTCGCTGGAGGGGGATAGATAGTCGCGCCTTAAGGGCGCATATTTTGCTGGTAAGTCAGTTGGGAATACACGGGATTTGGCTGTTGATACATGGGAGGAGGTTGAGGGTACATTGATGGTGCTTGTTGATAAGTCTGGGTAGGT
This sequence comes from Thuja plicata, assembly GCA_018584345.1. NCBI lineage: Eukaryota > Viridiplantae > Streptophyta > Pinopsida > Cupressales > Cupressaceae > Thuja > Thuja plicata. The sequence continues at coordinate 6,279,873 of MU225325.1, read as the reverse complement.
GCTTTAGGGCTAGCTACCACAACCTGAACGTGTTTGGTGTCAGTGGCTCCATCTGTTACCACATTTTTGTTCTTGTTCCAGTATCGTGATCGATCATTGTTATGTTTGTCAGGCTGGGATTCTTTGTAGTGCTGAATGGCACCCTCTTCTACAAGACCTCGTTCAAGATCCATACCTTTGATTCTAATGTCATGATAAGTTTGTATAGAGTTCATGCGCAGGTGATAAGCAAGCTTAGGATGAAGGTTGTTAATGAAGATTTTGATAAGATGTTGCTCTGGGGGTTGGTAAGACAACCTTGTAGTAAGCCCTTGCCAGCGTTGAAGATAATCGGCCAGGCTCTCTCCACCCTTTTGTTTGGAATTGCATAGGTCAAGAAGTGAGAGTTCATTTTTGACATTATGTGTGTATTGGGCCACAAACTTTTCAGATAATTCCGTGAAAGTAGAGACTGTGTCGTAAGGAATTTTGTAGAACCATTCAAGAACGGTTCCTCCTAAGCTTTTTGGAAACAATCTCATCAGGAAGTTATCGCTATAGGCCACTTCTTGGCAGGCCATGTAGAATTCTTTCACATGACTCACAGGATCTCCCTTCCCCTGATATTTATCAAATTTTGGGGTCTCAAAGTGCTTGGGGAAGGGTATAGCAGTGATGGATCGATCAAACGGATAAGTACATACCTCCTCAAACTTGAATGTTTTAGCCTCTGTCCCAACTTTTAGCTCCTTGAGAGCATTCTTCATTTCCTCCCATTCATGATTGATTTGCGGGGGGGGGATTGTTAATCGTGATTGCATGGTTTCCTTGAACCTGATATGGATCAAATGGCAAATATGGAGGATTCTGTGGGGGATATTGTGGTGTTTGGTATGATGGTTGCTGGTCAACGTATATGGGTTGTTGTGGTGGAAGTTGTAGTTGAGGGGAATATTGCAGTGGAGGAGGTGTCGGCGCTTGATGAGATTGTTGCACTGCTGAAAATATGCTTGTATTTATTACGGCGGTGGATAGGCGGGATGAGCTTGTTGCGCACCTGTATAGGGTGGAGGATAAGTGTTTTGCGACGGAATGCCACTAGTTGGAACATTGAATTGTTGTGGAGGTGGAATTGTTTGTGATGCAGTGGAAGATGGCATGGCTATGTAATTGGCAGAATGAGTTTGCTGTTGTTGCGTGGGTTGGATGAAAGGATTAGCAAACTATTGCAGTGGTTTTGCCATGAAGGGATTTTCCCCTTGTGTTTGTGGTTGTGGCTGCTGTGTAGTTTGGATAGTGGATTGTGCAGCTGCGAAGGGGTTGATTTGTTGTTGTTGTGCTTGAGATGTGAATGGGTTGGTGATTTGCTGCTGCAATTGTTGTTGCTGTGATGGTTGCTGAATGGATTGTTGCTGCTGAATAGGTTGTTGTTGCTGTTGTTGGATAGGTTGTTGTTGCTGTTGGATAGGTGGGATGGGAATTTGGGGTACGACGAAGGGATTCGTGGATGGTTGCAGTATGGGGGGATTTGGGTTGAACAATGTTTGAGGTAGAACTGCTGGCATTTGTTGTGATTGCGTTGCTGGTGGAGCGGGAAAAGTGGACCCTTGTGGAAATAAGGGTTGGTAGGTGGCATGCATGTGGTGAAGAAAGGCAAAATAGGCATGGAGACTTGGGTGCTTTGATGCTGTGAATTGGTTGTTGCACTTTGAATGGGCTGAGTGGGAATGAGTGGAATGGTGGTTTGTTGTGTGCTAACTGGTGGTGGTGGAAAGTTTGCAACGAATGTTGGGATTGCTTGCGAAAGAGGAGCGATTGTGGCTTGCGGAGCTGCCTGCGTAGTGATAGGGGGTATTGTTTGTGCTGCTGATGTGGCATCAAGAAGCTGGGCTCCCAAAGTAGATGAGGGTGTTGTGTGCATGATGCAAGGTGGAATGGACAGATGAAATACTTGTGCGATAAGAGTTCCCACTTGTAGGGCTTGTTGAAGTGGATCAAAAACTTCATTTCTAGTGGGATGAGGACATTCCCCTAGAAGTGCCATAGGTCGTGTGACAAGTGTGGGTATAATCCAAGGCGGGTGTTGAAGTCCTTGTTGTTGTATGTCCAAGAGTACTTGGTTGCTGTTGCGTCCACTCATGGCATTTACCATGTGGACATGCACTGGATGGTTGATAAATGTTTCCACAGTACTCAGAGTGGGAGTTTCATTAGTGTCTACCCAGATATGTTCAATTTGATCGTTGGGCTGAGGCGCATAAGTAACCATGGCATTGGTGTTGTTAGTCGTAGGATTAGATGAGCTAGCGACAAGATTAGGATCCATGTTCTTCCTCTTCTTAGTGGTTCGTGTGATAGGTGGCATGAAATGATTATCCTAAGGGGATATGAGATGTAAGATGTACGCAAGGATGCACTTAGGAAAATAAGGATGATGATTTTAGGATTAGGATGTGCTTAAGATGATGGATGCACTTCTACGGATTAAGGATGACTTGATGTATGCAAGGATTAAGGGTTGCTTTCCCTAATGTAGGATCAAGTGGATATGATTGTCTACCTAAGACAGACTTGTGGTCTTTGGCGGACGAGATTCTTTGTCAATGCGAACCAACCTATTGATCAAGGCAATGAGGTTGCAAAAGACAAAGTGGATTATCGTAAACAATGATTAGTTTAAGGACATTCATGGATGGGGTTTGATTAAGATGTAGGTTTTTTTAGCAACTCAAAAGGGTATGCAATACCAAGTGAGGGGTGTGATCAAGGATGTTTTGGATGATGACTAGGATGATGCTAGGCTGATTAGGATTGATTTGATTAATGCAAGATCATGCTAGGATTAGTGTGTGATGTGTTCCTAAAGATGGCAACCTAAGGAAGGTCCTAAAATGCAAGCTAAGTGAGCTTAAGAAGAGGAGGAACTTTTGTTTGTTGTGGTAAACTGACTAGTCATATTGCTCAAATCCAACAAAAGTAGAGTTTAGACGATACTTTCCCATGAAACGAGAAACCTTGTTGTTGTAGATCACTTTGTCGAATTCTCCTCATTTATGAATCTCTTGTTTGACGGAATCGATAATGTGTTGGTATTTGGTAGCTTCTCGGGTTGTGTTTTTCTGTTCTCTTTGCATGGATGGTAACAAAGTTTTCACCTTCTTATGTTTCTTGGAATCGGTCATGTCCTATAAATAGATCTGATCTTGGATGAATAGTTGGAGGTTTTAGGACATATCTCATAAAGGACCAAATTCTTTGCAAAGGACGTTGTCTTGATAATCTGACAAAAGGTTGATCTGGTTCTGATTTTCAAAATATTTGTTCCATGGTAAGAAGCAATTTCAGCATATTTAAACCAGAAAATAACATGCATGTGTCTAAAAACAATCCGACAAGGGACAAAGCAACCTTGAAGGATACAAGCACGTGACATATTTGAATGTTGGATATTCTGTCTGTGTTTTGGATTTGCAAATGTTTTTCAAGCACTTCAAGCACAAAATCTACCTAAGGAATTGGCATAGCATGAAAATACTTGCTCGTAACACACAAGAGCTAATCAGAATACGACCATCACCAAGCACGCAATGGCTCCAGTCAGGACGCCGTATTATCCAGTTCCAAATACTCAGGGTGGCACAAATGTACGAGTGATCTTGGGGAAGTTACTATATTCCTTGCACAAGCATTATCACCTTTCAGGGGTGTTCTGGGTAGCTTGTAAGCCTAGAGTGTTTAGTAAGTGTCTCTGTTCAATTGTATCCTCTATGTCTGCGCAAGCATGATTCAGGCGTATAGCCCCATAGAGCGTCTTGACAAAAGTGGTCACGTAAACATGATTGAGACCGCGAGGCCACACTTAAGCTAGACGAGAGCCGAGTATAAGCTCAAATGCCAACCGACTCCCGAGGCTTTAACCCCAAGGAGTAAATTTGATTAACATGAGTTAGAGTGGTGTGGCTTACACTTCGTTCTCACGTGGGTCGTTCCTGGGAGATTTTTTCCTCAACCAGCAAGCCCATCTAAATGATTCAAAGTAACTTGGATTGGCGACAAAAGGAGTCTAGACTTCTAATTTTCCCACAAGGGTAAAAGAACATACTCTCCTATCTAGTATCATTTTCTCCACAAGCACGCAAGACAAGTTTGTTCATTCCCAAAAAGATTTAATTATTTAAAACAAAGCAAGTGTGTCTAGGTTTTTGATCCTCCCAAAAGGGAAGAGAGCATAATCCCCTAACACTTGCTTTAGATTAGATAAAGAATTCTAACTAATTAATCTACGTGCCTAAGAAATATTAACACAAACATAATCATTTGGTCAATGTTGATCCGAGGCAACCTGCAACACAAATGTGAGTAGTCTTAAGATTGCGTCTTTGACAAGCGGTGCTGCAAAAAAACTGATTAGTAATTTCGAGTTTGGCCTTTGACAAGCGTTGAACATACAAGAACCACTTAACAATTATTAGTACATGATTAAGGCAATTTTGACAGAGCGCAAACGCCGATTCAGGGCGTAGACGCTGATTCTTGTTTTAGCCAAAAAAGTTACAGAATGCAGAAAACATGCTAAAAACACAGAAACCAGAAAGTGGCTATACCAGTCGGAGATGCTGATTTGCAGAGCGCAGATGCCGGTTATGCGTAGATGCCGGTTATGCGCAGATGCCGGTTTGTGAATCGCAGACGTTGGTTCATGAACCAGTGTTTATGTAGACACCGTTGTACTTGCAAACACAAAAAGACAACAAGAGACAGCAAACAAAGTTAATTTTTCTCCTTTCTAGTCTTTAATCAGATCAAATGTAGCCATTTCAAACTTTCCAAACATTAAAAATCTAGTGTGTTTTTAAGAGACCATCAAGATTTGTTCACTTTAATGAATTTTTAGCATTATAAAACCTTGTGAAAGTGAATCTCTGATAAAAAACAGAATGCTAAAACATTAAAAGCAATGGAAAAGATAGTGAATCTCAAAAATTGAAAGGTCAAGTTTGGAAAGTCTGAAATTAAAAATGCCAGGCGTAAACAACAGTTCAGGTCACAGACGCTGATTCAACGCGGACACTGAACGATAGTTCAGTGAGAACCGACGTTTGTGCAGACGCCTCTGCGTGAAACGCAGACACTGATCCACATTCTTGGCAAAATTTGGAGGAAATAAAGACAAGAAGTTATAAATTTTAGGGACGTGGGTTCCACCGGGCGTGCCTGGATGTGTATGAGGAATTCTTCAATCTGTTGGGAGCAAGCTCAAACATGAAAACATTAGTGGGTTAGCACATAAATCATTTCAAGATCACATGAAAGAGCAAGCAAGCAACAAAGGACTCAACATAACATCAGATTGAGCTAAAAGTAAGTAACAATGCACCCTATTTTACTCATTTTGATTTGCTCTTCTTGATAGGATGTAGGTGTGCTCTCTCAAACACACAAGAATGCAATGGATCCCAATGCAAATGCAAGATTGACAAAATGAAAGAATTCAAGAACTAGTATAAGGAACCAGTCTCAAATCTTTCAAAAGGATGATATTCTAAGCTAGTTATGAAGATGATATGCATATACTAGATGGAGACTAAGATTCATTCAGCAATTGGAAGCCTAGCATGTAATATCTAATTGAATTAAGCATAAAAAGACTAAGAGCATATTGAAAACATGAAGTCTAGAGCTATGCTAACATAATAACAATGCAAATATGAGAGATGCAAAATGGAGAGGAGAAGGCCTCTATTTATAGAGTTTTTGGAGAGAGGAAGAGGCTTGGATGAAGTGGCACCTATGTGGAATCCACATAA
>MU225325.1:6251551-6274037 GCA_018584345.1 Thuja plicata | reverse complement strand
CTCTATTTATAGAGTTTTTGGAGAGAGGAAGAGGCTTGGATGAAGTGGCACCTATGTGGAATCCACATAAGGAACACATAGACTTGAAAAGATGGCCAATTTTGAGTCAAAATTGGCATTTAATATTGAGTAGCTCAATATTTCAAAAGGGTAGACAAAGTTGTAAGAAAAAATTAAAGAGGAATGGGTGCCCATTTTGGAGAGAATTTCCCCATGTGGGTGAGCATTCCATTAGCCTTAAACAGGTTAGGAATCACCCTATAAGCATGGTTAAAGGACAGTTAGGTGGGGAAGTATACTTAGGAAATGAGGTGATGGGAATAGGGTAGGAATAGGGTAGACTTTTAGGGTAGGATTAATAGGTTCCTAGCTAGGATTTAGGGGATTATTCAAATTAAATTTGAATAAATTGTGGTTTAGAAGAATTAGGAAAATGGGGGATTTAATAAATGTAAATTTATTAAAAAGGGAATTTCATGAGACAAATGTATTTAAATAAAATACATTGGAATAGTATTTACACTATTGATAAATACTAGCAAATGAAACTATTTAATTGATTAAATTAAATAGTTAGAGGAATAAGAGGGAAAATAATATTATTATTTTTGGACGTCTACACCCCAATCTGTGCATTTCATATCACTTAAACATTACTTTCGAAGTCATATCATGAAGAGTACATTATCTTGTTAATTCAAATTGCTATTCTGAGAGGTCACTAATTTTCTTACAACGGCATATCCTAGATTTAGTAATCTAGCTAAAAATGTCATTTAGCCCACTCGAGCATGAAGTGCAATTTGCTAAAAAAAAATAAAAAAAATTCAATGCTTTTTCTAGGCTATGTTGGAGTTATCTATAAAATGTTGTTGCAAATAAAGATTTTACTACATATATAATGGGCAAAATAAGGCTTGGTTGCCTTGTCTATTGTTTTGTTGTTTGGGTTCTTCGAACATTGTCTTCTAACAAGACACGTTGATTGCAATGGCTCAATTGTATTCAATTTAAAGAGTGACTTAATAAATAGAGGCATGGAAATGCTTTCCCCCTTAAAAGCAATGCAACCCCTATGTTTTGCATTATTTTTTTCATTGAATGCAATACTTTCAGTAGATTTGGAATGTTTGATGCAAAAACATCACATGTAGCAGTATAATATCTTATTTAGTATGCTAGTCGGCTTACAAAAGTCCCGTGGATCATTTCATTGTGAATGGAAGTTAAACAAGACCTTCAACAATTTATTTTGTTTCACGTAGAGTTTGGTATTGCATAATCTATATCATGCAATCTCTACTTGTTACTATCATTTTGGAAACATCTTCTAGACACATTATGAAGCAACAATAATCTTGTTTTCTAGCTTTTGGTTCATCATTACCATTCAATATACACATTCTTAAATAAAATACAAGTTTTGACATGATAAGATTTGATCACTACCTAGTGCTTTAGAGGAACTTGATTATCATAATTTTTTTTTTCTTTTTTCCTTTCAGATAATTTTATGTGCAACTACTATTTTTCCTCTTTGTCACTTTGTTCTCTATCCACCTTCTCTCTCTTCACTTCTCTATTCATTTTTCTCTCTCTTTCTCCCCCTCTCTTATGTGTGCAAGCATTTGTGCTACCTCTCTCATCTTTTAGTCTCTCTTTATCTCATATTATCTTTGTCCACTTCTCTATCTTTGTACCCCTCCCCCTCTCTCATTCTCTCCTCTCTTCGTTCTCAATCTCCCTTTGTATGTCTCTCATATTCTCTCTCAATCTCTCCTCTCTTCCCCTTGATCTCTATTTCTTTCTCTACACCTCCATTCTCCCCTCTTTGGAAGTAAAATAGATAACCACTGAGGCTAGGATTGTAACTTTAATTTTGATCTAAGATCCTTAATTCTTAGTCAAAGAGATATAAATGTAGACTCACAATTCATATGAAGGTAATTTAGAAAAAAAAAAAAAAAGAGAAACCACTAATATTTTAGTCTATAGATTTTTTATAGGAACAAAGTGTAGAATAATTAACATCAACAATTCCTTTGTTGACTCCATTTGTGTCTACGAATTGTATATTTGTAGGTGTCTCATCAATTTCATGTGATTTATACTATAAATGTTTCTTAGGTTATCTCTATCTGCATCACCAATATATCATTTTGAAAGATTTTATTATTTTAGCTTAAAGGGAAAATCTATAAAATCATAGTGCATCAAATCTACTAATTTCACCTAATCTTAACTCTAAATATATTACACTATTGGCAGGAACTATGATGCTGTGCGTCTCTTGTTTAAATAAGTGACTTTTTCATCACATTGTCAAAAGAAATAAGTAACTAGTTTTGTTTCCATGTTTTTCATTGATTGATGTTTTGATTTCAAAATTAAGTAACTAATTTTGTTTCCATGTTTTTCATTGATTGATGTTTTGATTTCAAAATGCTGACATCATCTTAATAAGTAGAATATTATTATCCAATAAAATAATAAAAAACAATTGTATATTTTAAAATAAATTTGAAAAAATATAAACATTACAAAATTTGATACTTTCACATTGGTAATTTAAGAATTTAATAAATATGAGTGAATTGACAGCAACTAATAATCTATATTAAATAAATAATATTAACCATGTCGTTTATTTACGGAAGCGGATAGCATTTCCCAAAGTTTTTGTTGCCTTATGTTCCTATCCTTTCTTACTTCGAATCAATAGTACAAATTGTCCGCTAATCTACGGTGCTTACTTTTCTCACAAACATCGGATAGGATAGCAATTCTCTTTTCTGATGGTGAAGAAAGGTGAGGAGGGGAAGAAACCAGCAAAAGGAGTGACAAAAATGGGCGCACTGAAAACAGCATTGCTAACGATTGCAGGGCTTGCATTAGCCTGGTTCACAATGGAAATTGCCTTCAAACCTCATCTTGAGAAAGGGAGAAGCGCTATGGGAAAATCCCTCGATCCCGCTTATGATCCAGACGATGATAAAATCAACCGCTCGCCTCAGTACGAGCGTGACTCTGATAGTTCCAGTGACGAAGAAGAGGAGGGCACTCCGCCCAAAAAGATATGAGGTGGGTCTCGGCTTCAATCTCCTATTGCAAAATAGTTTGATGTGTCTTTGTGTGCTTCTTTTTTTTCAAAGAATTGTAGCAAAGGGCTTACTTTATGCTGTTTGTGTTACAAACAAGTCCATACGGTGCGTATTTAGAATGGGGAAGTTAAATGATAGGTGATGAAGAATGATTCAGTATTAATTGCAGCTGAATCCAAAAAAATATGTAGCTTAATAATGCACAAAACAATTTTAGTCGTTGGGAGACATTGAATAAGGGGACGGGAACACCATTTTGAAATAGGTATGTATCTGAACAAGCGTAGGGGTATATTACACTTAAATACAACCATCCGTAGACATTGATATGGTGATGGGCAAGGTTCATCGTTCTTGAACCTGGGTTAGCGAAAATGCTAAAATTGTCTTACCTTCCTTATTTGTTAAGAGTTGTAGATATTAATACACTGCCTTTTCATAGGCTGAAAGCAGGTCTTCGTGACTCTAATGTGGTGATTTTAGGGCTTAGGGTTTACTATTTAGGGCTCAAGGCTTAGAATTCATGACATAGAGGCATTTCAATGAAATGGCCGGCTCAAAATGTTTACGAGGTTGGTCTTTTTGAGGATTGGAACTTACAACTTTATACTCGTGGATATGGGTCCTTAAACTTTAAAGTAAAAGATGGTTTCCAACCTTCAGCTTTAGAGTGCACTTGATCATAGCTTTCAAGGAGTCTGTATGAGCTACAAGTTGCCAAAAACTGAAAACATGAACATATAGTTGCTGAATATGTTAGTACAAATACCTTGCCCGTATGTACATTATGGAGTTCTGTCAAGAGACCTGGTTATGAAACTTCAGAGTCAAAGATGAATTACCCTAGATTAGTGCAAGGTGATTGCTGATAAGTTTGCTGGACTTTAGTTAATAAGTGACTTAAGGCACTTACCACCATGATGGCCCAGGTTCAAACCTATGTTACACCGGAACGCATCCCCTGTCCCTAGCGTCCCCGTCCCCGTCCCCGTCCCCGAGACATTTCGGGGATGGAGGACGAAAAGGAAACGTCCCCAAGTCGTCCCCGATTGCAAAAAACTGCAGGAAATAGCAGGAAACATCCCTGACATTTGGGGATGGCTAGCTGTCCCTGAAATGCCTAGGGGATGCTGAAACGTCCCCTATCCGTCCCCGATACAAATAGGTGTTCCCTACACATTCGGATGATTTTCGGCTTTAAAAATAAAAAAAACAAAAAAAACACTTTTTCAAAAAAAAAAATCTTTTTGCTGAAGCAGCAATGTAAGGTTTGAATTCGTGTCTGTGGACAATAAAATTAAAATGAAGTTCAGCATGGGAAAAAATGTGGCAAAAAAATTTGTGATTAAATATGTTTAAAATTTTAATTTAAGCAAAAATAAATATATCAAAATTTATATATTAAATAATAAATATTAAAATAAATTAAAATTATAAATCTAATATTTAATTTATATTTTTTAATATTCATCATTATAAACATATTAAGTTTTATGTATTAAATTCAAAATAGGTTAAAAATTTATATATTAAATAAAAATATATTATAATTCTAAATTTAATTTAACATCTTTTAAACATTTAATTATTAGAGATTCAATAAAAACAATTCAAGTCAATATTGTTTATATATATATATATAAAGCCATTAAATTTAAAATAATATTTTAAAACAGAAAATAAAAATAAAAGTAAAAACTAAAATCTAAATATTTAAAGGTATTAAATTTTATATTGATTTGGATATTTATATTTGATAGACCATGGTTTTGATGTTTGTATTAAATTAATATTTATATGCTATTAATGGTTATAACTTATCTATTATATGTTTGTAAATATTAGAATGTTTCTTATATTTAGTTTTCTGTAGTTAGAATAGAACGTTTCTATTCTTTACGTTCGTTTTCTAAGGAAACATCGTCTATTCTTTTGTATATATAGATCATTCGATCTTTGTTAATATATCAAGTATTTTTACCACAATATGGTATCAGAGCCAAATATTTAAATTTTTTCGAAAATTACATAATTTCAGTTCGAAATTATTTGTCCTTGAATTTTTGAAATTATTTTTCTGTGATCTTACATTTTCTCTTTGAGAAATCTGAAATCCGCAACTCATCTAGGGTTTGTTTCTGTGCTTTTTTCTGCAACCCGTTCACGAGTTTGTTCACTGCACAAAAAAAAAAACCCTGGTTTTTTGTTTGGGCCTCCTTCTGCTCCGTCAATCCATGATTTATACTGCTGCTATTATCATTTATGTTGTTATACTACTGTTGTAACTCGTGAATCCATGATTTATCTGCATATTGTCTTGTTGGTATCAATTATTGATGTATCTCTCTCCCTTTCCCTCTCTCTATTTATAGTATCTTAATATATTTTGAAAAATTCATATATACATAATACATATAGACATATACATATACAATATACAATATATATATTTTGTATGTATGTATATATTAAAAAAAATTGTATATTGCTGTCTCTTTGTCGTCCCCTATTTTTGGCCCCTTAGGAAACTTCCCCCTGTCCCCGTCCCCAAAATGCCATGGAACATAGGTTCAAATGCATGTGGCTTGTCGCTCTTTCAGACAAATGCCACAATTGAGGCATAATTTATAAATTGGAGTTGAACGAAGTCTTTGTGGGCATTTATCAATTGAACCAAAAGATTGAGGGGTTTGAAATATTAATGTTTATGATCTCTATGAAGATATTTGCCATGCCTTGATATAATGGGCAAGCTATGTGGATGCTTAACTAATGGCTAAGAAAGAAATCAAAGCTGACTAAATGAGACTTCCATGGACGTGATTAGTAACATTTCAACCATTTAGGATATGAGGAAGAGTGGTTCATGAGGCAACAATATTACTAGCAAGAGGATGCAAAAAATGTGAAAAACTATATATCCTAGTTTTAGAGAAAAGCCATCTTGTTGGACAAGTTGTTTGGTGAACTCGGGGCAATGGTAAAATATCTTGAAGGGCTTCATAGTCATGTTTGAGGGTGATTGCAGTTCCACGTTGTAAAGAGTAGAGATGGAGAATAAGAAGGCTGTCTACATTGAGTTGAATAGGAGGAAGGGATAGTAAAGGAAAAACAAACTCAAAAAAAATCTTCCTATGTTCCACAGAGCCTCAAGAAGGGGGAACAACAGGGACAAGACTTGGGGATAGGGGGACAAAGGGTCTAGATCTGGGGATGTGGCACAAATATATAGCATTGAAAAATAGTTTTAAAAAAATATAAATGAACGATATATGAATCTTTAAAAAACTCAAACAAATCTAATATTGCATTGAATGAACAATGATCAATACATTATATTATATTATATATATTTTTTATATTAAGTTTATTTAAGTTCCCATTTCGGGAATGGAACACAAGATCATACTATTACAAAGAGAAGCAGCAACTGCTGCACTGCAGGCCAATGCCTTATATTATATTATATTCGAAATGATTACATTCAGAAATACATTTGGCCAATATGGTCCAATGGCTTAAATCATCATTCATCACCAAAGTCCATGCCAAACTCCTCATCACTCAAACTGTTAGACTCCTCAAGGTTAAGCTCCTCCAAAGCAATACCAACCAACCTTATCTATGCTACATCTTCATCGACCTGTGTTGGCTCCTTTGACTCTACATCTTTGCATATGATGATGTAGACCACTCCTCACAAACATGCGCATGTGCCTCAAACTGGCCTTGGAATGAAGCAAGGATTGTAACATGATAAAATTGATGGCAAAGTTTGTTATTCAAGGACGACCCAACTCTTTTTTACTTATGATTTTCCTCATAAGTTTGAGGACCTAAGTATGATTATACACACACATATATTGAAGAGCACACGGGAAATATTGAGAGGGGGTGAATCAATATTTCATAACTTTAAGTTTAAACCCTTTTAAACATAAACCCACATAAAAAAAGAAACTTAACAAGAGCAGCCATCAAAACATTAACGCCATATTTCTCATGACCCTTTGTGGTAAAAAACCACGACATATAAATCTTTCATTAACAAAGAATGGACACCAACCTAGATTACAAAAATGTGAGTCGAAGCACCAACTCCGATCACTAAAGCACCAACTCCAATTTGAGCACCAACTCAATGCAGAACTTAATACAACTCTTCAGAATACACACAACAATATATACCAGTGAAGCATAGCTCCTTCATTTCCCTCAAAATCACACAACTTTCATATTAAAATGCACAACTACTAAGAAACTCACATCATCCCAATATTTCTGCCGCTGTTCTAGTACCTCAGAAATGATTAATACTGCTCTGAACAGAATAAAAAAACTTCTAATCAGAATACTATCCTCAAAGTCAATAATATCTCGTGTCTTCAAAATCTGTTTGACAGCATACCCTCCTCAATTTTGAAATTGGAATAAGCAAAGAGCTCACAGTTCCTTCTAAGCACAAGTTTCCAGTCTACAGACTTTTTATTCAGCCCTTCAATTAAAAACGACACCCTATCTCTTACTAAAATAACACCTAGTCTTTAAAGAATCAATAAAGCTGCTCACAGAGTCAAATACAACACACACCTCCACTCATCTAACCTCATACAAATGCTCAACAAAATTACTTACACGCCCAGCTCCAGGAAAAAAACTTTACACACCGCCGAGCTATCTTCATAAAAACGCGCACCTCACCCAAACAGCTCCACCCACCGCTTATCGTATCTCCTATTTTTAACATGCTGTTACAATAATAATCTTCAGAAATAAACGTCCAGCTATTTCAGAACTCTCGATACATGCTCAACTCTATATGACTGCAAAATGAAACGACAATGAATTAATGATTTTCTTTACAGCTCAAGAAAATCAGACAACCATAAAAATACGCCCAGCCACGTCACTTGCTTGAAAACTCTCCAATATTGTTCCACAATCTTCCAAACTGAAGCGGTGTTTTTCATTTCTACGCGTCTTCCACTCCATACGATAATCCAATAAAGAAAATCAGAACTCATAAAAGAATAAATCATTTGCATCATAATGATCAGCCGGCAGTGACATGCGTTAATTCCTTTTAAGCAAGACGTTACAAACAGCTGCCCATTCATACGCTGATTATTTAATTCTGAAACTGCCCATCTTATTATTTAACTGTCTTATTTAAAACTATCGTAGCCTTGAATAAAGAGGTCGACCTTTTGACCCTTGGAATATTCACACAAAATCTGGCATATCAATTTGACATGGCACATAGGTTGATGCAGTAGCTGACATATGCCAAGTAGGCTCACAAGCTAGACAAGCAGGTACACAGAATGCTCGAGCAAACACAAGCTCGTCAAGCAGGTCAAACTGGTCAAGCTCTTCAATCAGGTCAAGCTTCTCAAGCTTCTCAAGTAGGTTAACCTGGTCAAGCTCCTCAAGTAGGTCAAACGGCAACAATGATATATATATATATATATATTTCTTGTGTGCTCTATACATCTTTTGATCCAGGGAAGTTTGCCAAGCTCTTCCATTACGAGGTCTCTGCAAGGAGGGGTACCTATTCATAAGAAGTCTACCTACAACAACATAATTTGCTACACTATTTGTAACCATTTGTACTACATTCTCCTCACCCACCTCGGCCAAGACTCTCTCCAAGGCCTCACAAAGGAACTTAGCATTTTTTGTGTTTCCTGAAATATCAATTGACTTCAAGAACATTGTGCCACCTAAAAATGAAAAAAATCACCAATTCAGTAAATTAGAAATTAAAAATCTTAATCACTAAATCAACAGATTTCACAAAATACAATTACTTGAGGGAGAAACAAGGAAATTTAACAATTTTTTACTTCTATCGGTTCAACCATTAGTCATGATGGTGTAACCCTTCTTCCTCCATATATCACGTGACTCATCAATTTTGGCTTTCACATCAGGCACTTCTTGATTCAAAATAGAGCCCTTTAATCTCCTCGTCATTAAGGGCTTTAAACCCCACACTACAATGAGTAATGACATCTATCATTTTTTTCCATAGTTACCGATTCGGGTGCGGGTACCGATGCAAATGCGGGATGCGGGTGCGCGGATGCGTAAATTTTTTTTTTGAGGGATGCGGATGCATTTGGATGCGTTTATATATATATATAATAATAATAATAATAATAATAATAATATACATTAAATTGACAAGTTTAAAAATTTAATTTTTAATTTATTTAAATATTTAAATATGTTTATTATTAAATGTTAATACTAAAAATAAATAATAATAAACAAGTAAAATAACATTAAATTAAATATATTAAATTTGGGAAATTTTAATTAAAAGTTAAAAGTTAATATGAATAAATAATATTAATTGTTCACTGGAGCGATATAAAGAATTATTTTTATGAAATGAAATATTGCGGGGCCAAGTATAATTGGAGGTGATAATATTAATATTGCGGGGCCAATGAAGTGAAATATTGCGGGCCAAGTTCAAATATATAACCAGCGGCGATAAATATTAATCGGCCAAAAGTTAAGAATACCGGATAATATTAAAACAGCCATGTCCTCCCTTGTTGAGCTTCCAAACAATATCTTTGGAGGGATGAAAGACCTGCGAAAGTTCTTCCTGGAGAATCGTGATTAGAATTCACGTGTTGAACTTCCAGAGGACATGGCTGTTTTGAGACGACTGGAAATTCTTCACCTTCACAACTGCGTGCCCGATGGGAGACGATGCCCTGAACACTATAATATTAATTTTTGCTTGCATTTATTCTGGATGCTGTGATGCAAATTCGGGCGCCTGGGATGCGCTTCCAGGTGGCACCCACCTGGCATTCGCATCAGCTCGCACCCGCATCGGCATCCGGCAGTATACAGCCCGCATCGGTAACTAAGTTTTTTTCTAGTAAGAAGATCTAAAACAAATTAGATAAACAAAATAAGTATTTTAAATTGAGAGTCTAATATCTTGAATGCCACATCCTCTTAAAAGAAATAAATTCAATAAACATTGAAATCAAACTCTGTATTTTAAAACAAAAGTAATTATAGTTACCTGGCTACATGAAGTGGTATGGTAAGAATCTAAAGTTGCAGCTTCATGCTTGTCCTTGTTTCAACCCATGCTCTCAAGCTATGATTGAGAACTTGGAGCAGTGCGTGGAACAAAATATGAATCTATATTAGTTGAAGATTTACGAAGTTGAGACCCAATACTTACATCACCACAAAAACAAAAACAAGTCAACATATCGCTAGCTATTATTTTTAATAATATTTATGGTTTTGTATTGGGGTGAGTTAGATGAATATAAGAACTTAGTTATTACGTAGCTTGGGGACATGCGACCTCTATGCCCCATGTCCCTGCCCCTTGCTGACCTCATGACAATAGGATGGCTAGGGATGCCCCTTGGTTGCACCCTTTCCAGAAGGAAATTGGGTGCATCTCGAAAATGATAACCCTAGGGGCTTGGTGCCTTGGGAACACCCCTCAAGTATTTTGGAGTTTGCTAAACATTCCCAATCTTTTAATGAAAAAAATAGTGACATTTAAAGAACATTTTAAAAGGGGTGTGGGCCCCACAATCCCTATGAAATCCTAATTCAACCCTAGAATTAACACAGGCTTTTGTGTTTCCGACTCATAGTTGCCTCAATCAAATCAGTTATCTATTTTATCAATCTAATCTTCTACTCCACCTCATTAGTTAAAGTCTAGGATGCCAGTTCGGGTTTGAAGGACCGATTCGTCGGTACAGCAAAATTTTGAAAAGGGGTTTGGGTTTCGGGTTCGTTTTTACAAAAACATGTATATATATATATGCATTCTAGAAGCAGGAGTTAAGATTAGAATGTCACATAGTATCATAAAAACATTTAAACAACAAAAACACTTGTAATCACAGCATCATGAATCATGATCATACCATCATATACTTCAAGTTCAAGTTCAACATCAAAGATCCAAATTCAAAACAAAAAATAAAATCATAACATCAGTTCAAGTATCATTGTTTGAAGTTCAACTAATGGATTAATAATTTATTGATATTCTATTAGTATTCTTTTTCTTCTTCTTCATTGGCATTAGTTGAGTCACAAATAGAGCTAAGGCCAATGGGGTCAGCTGCACCAATAATGGTATTGGCATCAAAATCTTCACATTCATCAAGTGCAAGCCGAGAAGTGGAAGCATCCAACTCCGCAAGCTCTGCATTTATATCCCACCTCTTCGTCTCCCCTTCATTGTATTCTTTACTCTTGTGAGAGATGAGACGCAAGCTGTAATGCACAAATACCAAGTTCTCCGCTCTTTTTGATTGCAACCTATTGCACTTCACTGAGTGGATGAATGAATATGTGCTCTAATTTCTTTCTGCTACAGATGAACTAGCAACCTATGAAGACAAGACAATTGAATAAACAATTAAAATAAATTTAAACCTTCTTATAAAATAAAAATTACTTGCTAGTCATGAAGATAAAGTAAACAAACTAAATAAAAAAAAACTTGTGATATAAGTTTAATTGCAAGGGGCTGCAACATTTGGAATCTTTAGCCATGGAGGTACCACCAACTATGAGCATCCTTCCTAAATCGATGACAAAGAGCATCATTACTTAGACCTCTTGCATTCACAAACTCTATGAACTCCTCTGTAATCATATCTCACATATCATCATTAGGAAAGAGTCTTTGAAATGTTGCCTTGTACCCATTAGACACTTCCACATCTCTATAGGGTGGTAGCCTTCCTGGTTGATCAGTATAGTGGGTGCTATAGTATTTGGGTGTCAATGCATAGGCAAGCAAATGTAGGAGTGGTCATTTTGTTCCATCGTTCTACAACAATTGCTTGCAATTGTTTGAAGGTCTCTTAAGGATCTTGCTCTTTTTCATTTACAATTTGCTTGATCTTCTCAAGCATTGAATCATGCCATCATAGATCTGTCCAAGGCAAGGCCTATCCATGTCAGTGTACCTAAGCACGCTCATAATGGGCTCGGTGAACTTAATGAGAAATTCCACACGTTCCCACCATGAGTCATCCAATATCCTTTGCTTTATTTTGATTGCCTTCTCACTGTTGCTTTGCCTCCATTTAGCCCAATTGTTGCTGATTACCATATTGCAAAGTGCCTATTTCACTTGCACAAGTTGTCTCAAGACGATTAAATTTGATGCGAAACGAGTCTCAACAACCTGGAACATAAATTACTAATTAGTAGAACCAAAAAAATACAACTATTAGATACATCATACATCATACATACTTTAAAAGTTTAAAGTTTAAAACAAAATGAAAATACACATTACACAATCAACATATTAAAATTTATATTACTAACTTGAGTTCAAGTTCACTTACCTTGAGTAGCTCCAAACGTGAGAACATTCTGAATATTCTCCGAGTCATGTGGTGGTTTGTGACGAACATCTGGATGTCCTCAACCTCTGCATACACCTCTTTGATCCACCCAATTTTGTTCCCAATCTTTTTTAGCATAAGATTGAGTGAATGGACTGCACAAGGAGTCCAAAAGATGTGCTGATATCGCTCTTCAACCAAAAAACCAACAGCTCTACAATTCTTTGCATTGTCCGTTATGACTTGGACAACGTTTTTAGGACCCACTTGTTCAATAGCAGAGATGAGAATATTAGCAATAAATTACTCATCTTTTACTTGCCCCTCACAATCCACACATTTCAAAAACATTGCCCTTTAGGGGACACCGCCAAGACATTGATCAAGGGACGATTTGAAGCATCTTTCCACCCATCTGAAACAATTGATACCCCTGTCTCATTCCATGAATCCCTTATGGGCTTCAATTGATCATCAATCCCCTTGACCTCTTGATCCAACAAGGTGGTCCATACTCTCTCATAACCGGGGCCCTTAAACCCTCTTGGAGCTTCATTGACACTTTTCAACATCTTCTTCCAATATGGAGAGCGAACAACACTAAAAGGCAGCCCATTTGCATACAAGCATCTTGCCACATCAATGCCTGCAATTTCTCGACTCTGATTTTGAAATGCAGTTTCTAGTGGTCCCTTTCTTTTGTGTGTAAGGGGTGCTTCAGTTTCAGTATCAAGGCCAGCTGAGGTAGTATAAAAAGGGTGATCTTCTTCTCTTTCTTTTGCATCATGCTTTGCAATATATTGTAATACTGTTGCATTTGGTATAGGTGCACCTTTTTTTCCAGGGCATTTCTTGACTCCTCTTCTAGGGAATCCACACAAATGGCCTACCACACGATAATATGAATTGTTCTTTTCTACATCACAACTCCGACATTTCCAACAAAATGCACCACCTCCTGGAAGAGCTCTTACAATATCAACATATTTCCACAAAGGAGAATCAGAAGGGGGTTCTACTCTTTGTTCAATATTGCCTACTGAGGAAGAGGGAGATGCCATTGTAGTTCCTTTTCCTATGGCAAGAAATTTGTATACATATTCAATATAAAAACAAGAGAATGAAAAATTCTGGAAAATAATGGACAATGAAAGAGAAATGAAAATAAAATAAAATGCTTAAACAAAAACAAAAACAAAAACTTGAAGTTGAAGCAAATGGAACAAAAACTTACCTCTTCCACTCATTGTAAGCTTGCAAAGGTGTAGAAATGAGGCACAAACACTTGAAGAAGGTCCACAAATCAATCTTCCAACTCCTTGCACAACCAATCTCTTGCTCAACCACCTATTTCCTCTTGCTGAAGACCAAATAACCTATTTGCACACCACAAATGAGAGTGAGAAGTAAACAAAATCCTTTCAAATCCACTTTTTAGGGTTGTGGACGTCAAAACTTTATTAAATATGCAAAAAAACATATTTTAATTCCGTCTGTGGGCGAAAGTTCTCTGGAGTTCAAACCAAGTTCGCCTTTTTTCGTGAAGTTCGCCCGGGTCCGAACTTGGCAAACGCTGGTTCGAACTTGGTCTTGTGGACCAGACCTTGCCCGAACCCACAGGCGGACCGGACCCAGACCACGGACCAGTTCGAACTTGGCCTGGTCGGGGGGGGGTCCAGGGACGAAATGGACTTCTTAGGTTAAAGTCTTCAATCAAATCAATCAACTCTTTAATCTATCCCACAGGTGGACCGGATCCGAACCACGGACCAGTTAGAACTTGGCCTGGTCCGGGGGGGGTCTAGGGACGAAATGGACTTCTTAGGTTAAAGTCTTCAATCAAATCAATCAACTCTTTAATCTATCCTCTTAATAGATCCATCTATTATGTCAAAAGACAATCAATGGAGTTCAACTCCCACTCTCTTTGAGTTCAACTCTTCAGTCACATGCAATCAGTCCCACCAATCATGGAATCTTGATTGGAACAATGAGAATCTTATAAATAGAGAGCTAATTCTCTTAATTTGTTAACCATAGAACCATAATTGCTTTGAATTCTTATGTTGGCACATCAAGCACTCATTTCTGAGAGCCCACATTGCATAGAGAAGGAGAATAATGAAGCAGGACTTTTGGTTTGCATGTTCATGTGTTTTGATTGATTTCATTATTATTTGATGATTATGCATGTTGTTTATTTGCTTGCTCTTTCGATATTGGGAATACTAACTGCCTAACAGATCTCTTTGTGGTTGAGATTTTGATATTATTGCAGGTTTCTACAGATACCTTATTACCCCGATTACAGCTAGTGAAATGATCTTATATGAAGAGATCTGTCATTTTGAGCTTTGAATCATTTTCATTCATTGCCATGTAAGTCACAACCACCATGGCTAAAAGTAGTTTCTGTTTTATGGATTTTTTTCCTTTTTTTTTCTTTTTGCCTTTGCCAAAGATCTTAAGGATTATTTTTTTCTATTTTTCCACTCCAGTTTGCATTTACCATTTTTTGGAAATGAAAATGAGTAGCAATAATAAGTATAGGGTGGAGGGTGAGGAAGTGAATGCGAAAGTAAATGAACAAATTGTGGGGCCTCTTCTGAGAACACATGTGCTATTCCGAACCCTTTTGCATTTAATTATTGTCAATAGATATGCAAAAGACCCACTCAAACCTGTGAAACCCTTGTGCAGTATGTCACCATTTGGACAAAGAAAGGTTATTTATTTTGGAGGGGGTGAGTGGTAGACATTGGTTATGTTATTTATCAAACAATGATTTTTATGGCAGTTATAGTAGGATTGGAGACCATTTATTAGTTGTGATTGGACATGGGATGAAGGTTATAACTTCGGAATAGAGATACACAGGATGTGTTCCAGGGGTTTTTCTGGCCATCCCCAAAATCGTGACTGATTTGGGGCTGAAGGCAGACTTCAGAAATGACCCCAGGCCATCCCCATAACCTCTGCTGGTCTGTAAACATCCCAAGAACAACACTCAGCTGTCCAGAAACAGCTGTGGATGTTAATGATGTCCCTTGAAATCAGCCATCTCTGGACAACATGATTGTTTATAAGAAAACACAGAACTTAAAAGAAGAAGAAGCTAGAATCAGAGCTCAACATGATTGAAACAGTGTATGTTGCCTCTGCAGATTGGAAAGAGTTGAATGTATTGCAGAAATTTGATTATTCTGCTGCTCACAGTGGAGCTTGAGATGCTGTTTAAAGTAGTCTGTATGTCTCTGAGGATGGCGTCTAATTGTGCTAGTACGCCCTTTTCTTTTTGTTCAGAGCTGTTGTTTAAATAGGATATTCCTCAATTTGCTGTAAGGGGCTATGGTATTAGACATTTCAGCATTGAGGCTTGTCATGTTGGCATGTAAAACTGGTATGATTTGATTTCAAATTTTTTTGTATATGGCTATAGCATGCACAACTGAGTTTTCTGTATTGAGCCATTTCTATGCATTTGAGATTATAAGTAATAGTATGCAGAATGTGTACTATGCCCTTTAGTTAACTGTGACGGTTCATTTACTTTATATTATTATTCATGTTCTTGGCGGCAGGGGATATGCTATCCACCTGCGTTTACCGATAAAAGATCATGTTTGATTATCATTTTTTAACGACTAGAACAAACATACTAATCCTGAGCTTGATTATTGAGACCAAAACATTAGAACATTGACATAGATATGAATTTACACATGCACACATGCTGTTATGCATGTACACTCACACGCAAAATATTGTTTTTCAGTTTTTCACATTTGGTCATTTTGTAGTTGTTGCCTTTTGGCATATTGTTGTACGTGCATATTTACAATGAAAACTCAAATGATTAAACATTGAAATCTAACAAGTGTGTCAACTCATTTGAATACTCAATTCAGCTCTAGCATTTCATAACATGGTTATATAATGAATAGAGTGGATGTCATATCATATGAATAATTGAAATTTCCTACCTATTTAAAATATCTCTATTTGTTTTAATTGCTGTCCTCTATTGTTCCCCCCGAAAAAGGCCTTCTATCCACCAAACACTATGGAACAGAGGGCTGAAATGGTCAGGGTGTTAAAGGAGAACTTTCAGTCTAAAATGCATAGAAATGGCTCAATACAGAAAGACATACTGTGTCCTTTAGTTATGTGTGATGGTTCATTTTCTGTCTATTATCATTCATGTTGTTGGCAGTGGGGACATGCTATCCACCTTGGTTATCAATGAAAGGAGATTATGTTTGATTATCTTTTGTTCATGATTCGAACAGGCATATTAATCCTGAGTTTGATCATTGAGATAAAAAACAATAGAACATTGACATAGATATGAAGTATACACACAGACATGCATGTACACTTGCACAGGAATACACACAAATTATTGTTTCAGTTTTTCTCTACATTACTCTAAGTTTCTAGGACGGATTTTTCTTTGCCCATTTTGGGGATGACGGGATGGCTATATAAATAAGAGGGAAAATAAAAAATATATAGGGAAATTAAAATAATTCTATACATGATAACACTGATAACATCATTCATCATTCATTATACAGCATGCATGATGTAACTTAATAGTTAATTCGAGTTTGCTTCAAGTTTCATACATTCATAAATATAATTCATTGAATCACTATCAATATGCATGTAATATGAATATCAAAATGCCCAAAGGCTGCAAGTTCCAACAAAAATATCATATTTGTCAAATGTCTTAAAAGAGTCAAAGTCTCTAATCTTCATCTAAAATCAGTGTCCTCTGAGTCACTACCACTGTCAACATTAGCTTCAAAGGCTGCCTCATCCAATGGAATCCCAACTAATCCCTCTTGTGCGTCGTCCTCATCAGCCTGGGTGGCATCTTTGGGATTAATATCCCATTGTAATACTGGACTCTCTCAATACTCTCGAGTTTGACGATTCCTAAGTACTTATCCGGTCATCTAGAGGTAAGCCTATTCCTCATGATGGAGTGGATAAAGTCATATGTAGATCAATCCCTCTGTGCAGTAGAGGAACTAGCAATCTGTCAAGGTAGGCGAATGGCGAGCATCCTCAACTTTGTTGCATCCGACCCGTGCCATTGCTGCCATCCAATAGCGTCTTTTTGAGCCGTTACTGCTCTATCCATCCTTGCCTCTAGTGTGCTGAAGTTTGGACCACTAAGACTTGAGAAGGCATTCCGTTGTTTGCGATGCATACCAGATTGCTCAGGTGAAAACATGTTTTGGAGGGCCTTCTGTAACCCATGTTTCACCTCATCACATCATAGGGAGGCGATGTAAGAATCCCTACTGATTTATAGTCTGAACTTTGTTTTCACAATTCTGATTTCTGAGTGTGGGTTCTTGTTAAAAGTTTTACTGAATCTGATGTGTAGCTTAGTTCTTGTTCACTTCACCAATATATGCCCGAAAAGGAGGGATGTGTATACATAAACTAGTATTCCTAATACTGGATTCATACACTTAACGAAATACTAGTGCAATAACAGTTTCAGCAGTGATATAATTTTAATTAGAGACACGACTCTTTAAGCAAGTCAACACTCTCTATTTCCAATACCATTACACATTCAAGCACGCCAATCTGTACATTACATTTAACATATAAATGAAGAACTGATTGGGATTGTGCACCTGTCCGGAAGTACCTCTTCACAGAAGCTGGCTGAAGCTATACAGTGAGGATGGACTGCGTCTGGGGAGTGCTGAAGAAGAGCCGACTATTAGAAGGTGCCACCAACCGTTCACTGCTAGAATGTGCCACTGTACTGCCGCGTTTACTGCCTCCACGCTGCCCAGACTCACGTCAATCCGATTCAGTTTGTCCTCTATGTGATTCCCCCTGGAGTCCAACCCGTCCTCTTACTGCCAGTTTACCATATGCCTCATCCGATGAGTGGAGGGAGTAGTCGGGATGCCTGTGATCTTGCCACGGCTCGTTATTGATCTTGCTGATGGATATCGACACTTACTCTTCCACTGCAGATTGTAGCCTTATAATGCTACCCGCAACTATCCTTCTATGCCACACTACCACTGCTGACTGGTCTAGAAATGGCTCGTATCCTCTCCGCACAGATACTACTGTCATGGCCCTTCACCAGTCACGTATTAATGAAACGTTTGTTACCGCTGCTGGGTGTACACTCCACAGTTATCTCAGTGCTAAGGAAAAGTATTGGTCTTTATCTTACGGTCTTGTATATTGAAGCTGCTTCTTACCACCACTCTTTCATACTAGATTTCGAGTGCTTTGCAAACATATGAGGCCAGTCACTACTCGAAATCTCTTTTACTGCTGGATGTAAATCGATGCTTTAATGGTGTTTAGTGATGCTGTAGTAAGAGACTGAAGATTAACTTACTTGTGAAACTCCAATGTGAAACCTGTGTGATTCCACCCAATATGAGAAAAGCTGGGGTTACGTCCAGTTTCTCCAAATCCTTAAGGGGCTACGTCCTCAAGAATATCAGTCACATTCAAGCAACCAGATATAAAATATTTAATTTCATAAATTCTCCTTGTGCCTTTCCCAAGGAAGATCTCCTTCCTTTATAACCTCAAAATGAGAGCCATTACACCAACTAGGCAATGTGGGATAAAAAAGCACTTTCGTCTTTTAGTCACTTAAGTCACTTTATAAAAATAAAGTAACATAAAGTTATAATATTAAAGCGACTTCATAATATTACTTTATGAAATAAAGTATCCCACTATAGAGACTGAACTCGGATATTAAATCAATGCCCAAGTAACCATGTGACTCACTGACATCCTCTGTAAAGCGGCCATTAGACTATCCAGATGGCTAGATAGGCTAATTAGGCATAACATGCACTACTGTAGAAAAGGGGACATTTACAGTCCTCCCTTCTTGGGATTGCTTGCCCTCAAGCAATCTCAAAGCTGGGTGCTGCTGGATAGACTCACCCTCCCAAGTGGCATCCTCATACAGTAAGTCTTTCCACCGGATCAAATATTCCCGAACAACCCTGTTCCGCAATTTTCTTTCCCTGACCTCAATAACCTCTGCTGGAACCAAAGCCAGTTTACCCTCCTCATCCAATGGAGGTAAACTACCCGATGCTACTACCTGCTGTCCAATTGCCTTCTTGAGGCAAGAGACGTGGAAGACATTGTGAACCCTGCTATCTGCCGGAAGCTCCAACTCATAGGCCACCTCGCCAACTCTCCTCAAGATGCGATACGGGCCATAAAATCTAGGCCTGAGCTTCTCTGATCCACTTTTCTTCAGCGAGCTTTGCCGGTAAGGCTGTAGGCGGTGGTAAACCATGTCCCCTGTCTCGAAATCCCGCTCTACCCTGTGACGATCAGCGTACATCTTCTGCTGATTCTGTGCTCTCTGAATATTCTCCTTGAGAGAACGGAGAATGTCCTGGTGATCCTGTAACCAGTCACTAGCTATCGGAACCCTGCTGTCCTGTAAAGCCAAATCTATGAAAGATAGTGGCTCGCTGCCATAGAGTGCCCTGACTGGCGACATGCCTATGGTCATATGATAAGTGGAGTTATAACAGAACTCCCCCAAGTATAGCCAACGGACCCATGCTCTCTGCTGCCCCGATACATAGTTTCTGAGGTAGCCTTCCACCCATTTATTCACAATCTCTGTCTGCCCATCTATCTGTGGGTGGTAACTGGTACTGGAAGTCAACTTCGTGCCTGTCAACCTGAAAAGTTCTTGCCAGAAGGTGCTAAGGAACTTGCTGTCCCTGTCGCTCACGATGGTCTTAGGGAGACCATGCAGTTTGAAAACCTCACGAAAGAATAATTCTGCTACCTGTGAAGTTGTCCAATCTGCCGCAATGGCAAAGAAATGAGCGAACTTGGTGAGTCTGTCGACTACCACAAAAATATTGTCCTTACCTTGCACTTTTGGCAACCCAATGATGAAGTCCATAGAAATACCCTCCCATTTCTGAGCCGGAATAGGAAGGGGCTGCAATAAACCCGCTGGATGGGTGTGCTCTGACTTGTTCTACTGACAAGTCTGGCACTCCCTAACATGTTGGAGGACATCGTCCTTGAGGCCCTTCCAAGAGAACCTCTCCCGGATATACCTGTAGGTCTTAAAGAACCCTGGATGTCCTGCTGTAGGAGTGTCATGCACAACCCTCAAAATCAAAGCCTTCAGCTTCGAACCAGGTACTAAGTAGATCCTGTTCTTGTAGAGAATGATGTCATCAATTACCTTGTACCGGTCATTTGGAAGCTGTCCGTCCAAAATCTGACATGCTTGAGTATCTTTAGAATACTCAACCAACAAGAGATTTCCAATCTACGAAAATCTCGGATAGTAAACAACAAGTTACCTCTGAAGGTCTCCTGGAGAGTGCATCAGCTACAATGTTATTCTTGCCTTTGATATTCTCGATATCAAAGTCATATGCCTGTATCTTACTGACCCATTTCTGCTGTCTCTCGTTGAGTTCTTTTTGTTCCAGGAAGTATCTCAAGCTGTTATGATCCGTTTTGACAGTAAACTTGCCACCCACTAGATATTGCCTGAATTTCGCTAAAGCGTGCATGATGGCCAACATCTCTGTCATATGTAGAGTATAGCCTCTCGTTGTCCCTGAGTTTCCTGCTCTCATAAGCTATGGGGTGCCTGTCCTGCATGAATACTGCACCTATCCCAGTACCTGAAGCGTCACACTCTAGGATAAAAGGATGAGAGAAATCCAGTAGTGCTAGAACTGGGCATGTACTCGTGATAGTCTTGAATCTGTCGAAGACTATCTCAATATCATTTGTCCACCTGAAGGCCCCTTTCTGAGTGAGATCGGTGAGGGGTGCAGTTGCCTGAGAGAACCCCTTTACAAACCTCTTGTAGTAAGAGCATAAACCAAGGAATCCTCTCAACTCTGAAACGTTCTGAGGTGGCGGCCAATCCAGGATTGCCTGTATTTTCTCCTGATGGACCTTGACTACATCTACCCCAATCACTGTCCCAGGTAGAGGATTTCGGTCAAACCAAACTCACACTTGGATTCTTTAGCAAACAGAGATTGATTCTCCATGATGCTCAGAATCTCGTCCAAGTGTCTCAAATGCTCCTCCCATGTCTTGCTGAAGACCAATATGTCATCAAAGAACACTAATACACTCTTGCGTAGCTGTTTTTTGAAGATATGATTCATGCAAGACTGGAATGTAGCCGGAGCGTTAGTGAGCCCAAATGGCATCAGTAGAAACTCGTAGTGTCTGTAATGGCAGCGGAATGTTGTCTTATGCACATCCTCCTCTCGGACACGAATCTGGTGGTACCCTGATCGAAGATCTATCTTCGAGAAGTAGATTGCCCCGTGTAACTCATCTAGCCTCATTGATTCGGGGAAAAGGATACCTGTTTTTGATGGTTCTCTTATTCAGAGCACGGTAATCAATACACATGCAGAGAGTACCATCTTTTTTCTTCACCAATACCACTGAAGAAGCAAAGGGACTGGAACTAGGTCTGATGTGTCCCATGTCCAAGAGTTCCTTTATCGTCTTCTCTATCTCTTCCTTGTAGTGCCTAGGATGACGATAAGGAGTAGTAATTACGGGCTTAGCGCCCTCCTCCATCTCAATGATATGCTCGAACCCTCTATCGGGAGGTATGCCTGGAGATATATCCTCAAAGACCTGCTTGTGCTTATCAAGCACCTGCTGAATATCAAGGTGAACCTGTTGCCCTGAATCCGGTGTGGGTTTCGTGGATACGAAGCACTGGGCTGCCCACTCCATGTCATTGTGTCTCATGATGGCCTCCATCCTGTGAGTAGACACTAGTCTAGGCTTGCCATCTGGCATGGCCTTAAGAACCACCTGCTGACCACCCTGTATAAACTCTAACCGTTTCAGCGTGTGATCGATGGTGTACCTGCCTAGGGTCTGCAGCCATTGCATACCCAATATCGCATCAAGACTATCCAAGTCAATAACATAAAAATCTGCCTCTAGCAGGTAATCACCAAAGTGTAT